>JAUMHB010032239.1:21966-42316 GCA_032359685.1 Pittosporum tobira | reverse complement strand
TATGTTTAATAATTTATAATTAAAATATAGTTAAGTGATAATTTCGGTAAATATGTTGATAATGAAAAGTATGTATATTTAAAAATAATAAAAAACTAAATTTATATACAATCAAGCGAAACATATAGTATTTAATATTTTAAAATTTATTTCATCATATGAGTTTAGTAGAGTGGTAAACTTACTCATAATCTATTGAAGTGATTGAGGTTCAAATTCTGACCGCTACAATTAATTTTTTAAAAAGAAAAAATGACCGAGGGACAAAAGTGTCAAAAAATAGCTAAATATTGAACTAAAATGATGTGATTTGTGTTATATATATATATATATAGAGAGAGAGAGAGAGAGAGAGATTACCAGCACTCATTCTTTTTTCATAAAAAGAGGTTTATGGATTAAACAATAATCTATTTATTATTCTAAAAAAAATAGGAAACATAAGTTTATTTATCTATTTAAATAATTTTAAAAAATAATTTATAAAATTTTAAGAGGGGTTTATGGATTAAAAGAGGTTTATTTAGAAATATTTTTTTAAATTATTTTAAAAAAAATTAATTTCAAAATTTTGAAATAATATTAATTTATTTAATTTTATATTTAAATTAAAGGAGATGGTACCCACTTATCACACCTCTCAATTTTATATGGATTAAAAGAAATAAAAATAAAATGATACTATCAGAAAATGTGCCCAAAGAAAGAGCGGAAAATAGAGAGAGGGGATCAGCGATTAATTACTCCCTTATGTGCGTGACTACGTCTAAAAGTATGTGACCGCCTATAGATATTAATATACTTTTCAATTAAAATAGCTTAAAATATTTTTAAATAATAATTAAAAAAAAAAAAACAGACTGTAAATGGCACCTTAAGTTTTTTTTTTTGTTCAGAAAGAAATGTCACCATAAGTTAAATAGTCCTATAAAGAATATCCAAAAAATACATTCCATCCGTCCAAAAAAAAAAAATATTTGTGATATAATTCTATCAAATTAAGTTTAAAAAATCTTTAAATTAAAATTAAAAATAAAATATAAAATTTATACGTAATAATATTTTACATATAGTTCACAATATGTATTATGGCATCGATTAAAATAAATTTTTTTAAAATTTAAATATTTTATAAATATAATGTATTAAAACACAAGTACTACTAAATTTTAGAACATAAGTATAATATATGTGTATATATATATTGTTGTCCATGTAGAAAAGCACGTGCAAAGGCAAGCCAATGTAGATGTTTGACTAGTCAAAGTGAGGAAATCAGTGAGTGGATGAATGACATGGAGCAAGCAAGGATGTTATTTTTCATTCGACTTTTTTAAGCGCAAAATGCAAAAAAGGGAGTCCTCTTCCAACAAAAAGTGACCGTAGTTTTCTTTTTTTTTTTTTTTTTGCTTTATTACCAAAAGGTCGGTGGGTTTGGACCAAGGATGGATATGACCTCCTCCATTCACGCTTAATTAATTGCAAACTCAATTCAGTTAATCTGACTTGGAGTATCATCACATAGGGAGAGAGAGAGAGAGAGAGAAATGTGGGATAAGAACAAAATACTATTATTATAAATATTTCAAAATTAGAGGAGGAGATTAACAATTTTTTAATTAATTTATAAAATCTTATAATATAAATTTAGTATACACACACACACACACACACACACACACACACACACTATATTTATTAATTTTAATACCTGAGCGAATTAATCTTAAATTTTAAAAATTTATGAATTAATTAAAAAATTATTAATCATATTTAATTTTGAGAGGGATACATGGAGTAGTGGAAATACTTTCTGTCTAAAAGTGAGGTTGCGAGATAAATAGTAGGAGCATAAAATCTAGATTGAGAGATCCAATCTCATACTAATTTATTTATTTATTTTAACTAAATAGGCATAAAATATCAGGATTATTCTTGGAGAGAACAAATTAATATGTTTTCTTAGAAAATTAAGAAAAAAAAATATTAGAATAATATAAAAATTATATGATAAATGTGTCTTTAAAATTTAAAAATGATCTTCTTTTTTTTTTTTTTTTTTAATTATGTTAGGAACACACTTTAAAAGAATAAAATGAGTAGAGGTAGCATATATTATCCTTAAAACAAAGTCCGGCCCGCCAACTTCTCTGCAATCATCAGGCCCCACGGTATCACATGCCCTCTCATCCTAAATCATTTGGGCCCTCTTTGTCTCTACTCTCTAGTCTTTACCATCCCTCGCATCTTCTTTATTGCCGTCTGGCAAATTTATTGGCTTGTTTATTATTAATGGAAAAATTCTTTTTTTTTTAATTTTTTTTAAATTTTATGATATTTTATTTGTAAGAGGAAATTATGCAGAATTAGTAAAAATAATTATGGACATAATGGGTTACTTATTCAAGCACTCATATTTTCATTACTATAGGCAAATGTCCTCTGTGATAGTTATTATTATTGTTTGTTTTAATTTTATTAAGAAAGATAATGTAGCGAGGTGTCACATGAGAGTTATCCTAATTAATAGAACTATACCTCCTTTTTCTGGGGTTGCAAAGTTTCATCTAGAAATAATTTAGTTTTTTTTTTTCATGTAAAGATTTCAAACAATATCTTAAGATTTGACAAAACAAAAAATTAGTCGAGTATTTCATCAAAATAAATTTTATTTTTGTAAAAATTAAAAAATAACCTTAAGACTTTACCATAATAATTTTTTTTTTCTCTTTTTATAATATAATATAAAGAAATAGATAGTTCCTAGAGAAACTACTTTCATTAATTATTGCATTGTGATCCCCTTCAATATGTAAATCATTTTGCTGTAAAATAAGTATGTTGATTGCGAAAGATGACCATATAAAATGTACACATAAATGATAAACTTATAAGAAAAATATCATATTGGACATGATGTTAATATATTTTATTTATGTAATTGGACGAAATATTGCCACATATGGGTTTTATTTGTCACAATTTATTGAAAAATAACTTATAATTTATTTAATAATTTAATTTAAATTATTTTATTCAGTAAATTAACATATTTGGTTAGCCTTTTTTTTGGTAAATAGCTTATTTACAAAAATAAAAATTAAAAATAATAATATTGAAAGTAGATTAAAGACAAATTTGGTTGTTTGACATGATTGATGGGGATACTTTTATTATCAAATAAATTGATAACCAATGAAAAACTAAACGAAAAAGCACTCCATCACCAATTTATTTGTTTGTAAGTTAAAAAGTTCTACACCACTATAATTTATGTCAAATATTATAAAATATATATATATTCTAAAATAAGTTGTAAGTGATGTCAATAAGGTGTGACAAACAGAGTAATGTGTATTATTGATGTCGATTATTACTTACAACTTTGTTATTTGGCCAATGAGATTTTAGTTAGATGATTAAGACTGCGGGCTTGAGAGTTCTCTCATGTTTGAGTATTCCCCACACAATACGTGAAGTTATTTTTCCCTTATTTATAAGTGGAGTTTTGTGTCTCCTTTAGATGAGATTATCTTGCCTATTATTATGGAATTAATGGTTAATGATACGGAGTGTTGTCCTCTTACCCGATGAAATTTCTTAGCTATTATTATTATATCATTAATATAACTCTTATGGGATTTGAGTTTTGATTTATTGAAGATTGATATACGTGTCAGCTTTAATGGAACCAATGTCACCACTATTGAAAAAAAAAAACTACTTTGTTGTTTCAATTAAATTTGACGTCTAATGGTTAAGATTGAGATCCTAAGACCTCTTATTTTCTAGACGTCTCAAGTTCGATTTATACGTGATTATTTGCTCATTTTATGGGATCAGTTTGTCCACTATTGTGGGATCATATTACCTCTTATTAGATGGTCTCTTACCTATTATTGTGGGATCATATTATCTCTTATTAAGGGGTCTCTTACCAATTATTATAAAATTTAATTAATTTGCTAACGTAAGAGTTAAACTATAAAGATTTGTACTTATTCCCAATCACACATAAAAGGTGCAGGTGAGGGAGGATATATACACCAAATGTAGCTAGACTTTTATAATTGTTGAATTTTAGCCTTGTCAAAATCAACGTTGATCTACTTACTGAGTCTGGAACTCACCCATTTAAGAAGAAAAGCTTTGATGGTGTACCGTTTTATGATTTGATTAAGTATTTTCCACGCATAACATCAATCATTATGAAAATTACGTTAATAATGTTTGCAATCTAAAAATGCGATCCAGTTCCATTATGGGCATGTTTAGTAGGAGCATTGCTAATCCTCTAAACTGTAATTTAAATTTAATTTTAATTTTTAGTTAAAATTAAATTTAACATCCAAACTCAATTTATTTAATTTAATTTTAATATATTAAATATAATTTTTTATTTCATTATATCTAAATACTACTATTAAATGAGCACTATATATTGCCATAATTAAGGTCCAAATGCACTTTTTAATGGTCGATCTGTATGGGCTAACAAACCCCCTTCGTGTATCGAGAAGTTTCTGAATTAAATTAAAATCTCTTTCCCATGTTAAGAGGAATTCTCTCTCAGTTTTTTTTTTCAAATTCACCACTTCAAAATTCAAATAATGCGTACCGAAAAAACTATAAAAATTAATATTTTAAAAATTGTTAAGTGGGTTTAGACGTGAAAAAATGATTTAACACTTAAACGTGAAATAATGAAATTTAAATTGAAATCTTTCAAATTTAAGTTTTAAATCGGTTATGAAGTATTATCTTACGTTTAAACGGTAAATAATTGAATTTAAATGAGAGTTTTTAACACACTGCTAAGAAGTAAGAAGAGGAGGAATAAAATAAATTTAACACCATGAAACTTCTACCAGCTACATCCACAGGTCAATTATGATGACCAAGTTGTCGTGTGTATATTCACTAGATTAAAAACACATGTGTTGCGTATATGAGTTAATTTTTTTAAAAATAAAATGAATTTATATAAAATAAAACGAAAGTGTAGTCATTAAAAGTCAATTGTAATATGAAGTTAAAGGGTAATTTTATTATCTACTGTAACATAACTTCAAATGGTTGCTCTCACTTTATATATATATATATATATATATATATATATTCAATCTTTTCCTTTTTGGATATTCTCACTTTCTGATTTTTATTTCTTTTTCATTCCTGCTGTAAGTTAAGAATTCAATATTGATGTCCAAAAGCATATGAGAAGGATGCTACAAGCTGGTGCTTTTACAAGCCAAAAAACCAAAAAAAGAAAAAGAAAAAAGGAAAAGAAAAATAATGCTCTAACAACTTTATTTAATATTGACGTATATAGAAAACAGGAAACGATGACATTACTAATTAATACTTTTTTATTTTAAAAAAAATAATGACTTAACATTTTATCACACAAATTATTAAATCATCGTTTTTGAGAAGTAATAAATTTATCAATATATCAGGTTTTATGGGTGACCTAGCTTCTTATCGTCAATCGCCGACACTCTATTATTGATTCATTACTGAACAGATTAGCAGGGTCCCAAACTCCATATCAACTTTCTACTTAAGCAAACATCCGGATTCTTGTTGATGAATCATAGTCGGGTCGGTATCATTATTGTATATACTAAGCTCTTTCAAACTGCAATCCTATTGTCTGTACTACCTACCTTACGTTTCCTTTCAATTTATTTTCTCCAAACATAAAAAAAAAAAAAAAGAAAAAAGAAAAAAGATAAGGACAGTAACAAGCATACATGATTATACATATACAGTGCACATCTTATATATATATATAAGATTAAATTTTCACTAGTAAAAATTTATTGTACAATTTTCCATTAACATGAATTAATAGTAGTGATGCGGCCGAAAATTAGTTTAGTCGTTAGATGAATATGGAGTGCCAGTTGAGTGAGAGTTTGTTGCGATCATCAATATCCTAATGGAAGCATGTAAAACAAATCTTGGAAGTGGTCTTTGGGAGAAACAGCTTCAATGCCTAGTCAAATTACGAAACTGAAAAGTGATATTCGAGAAGAAACTCCGATACATAAGTTGGAAGATAAACATACAAGTTAACAATTAATGAGCCGTTGAACTTACTTACGTAGGATGTCAACATTATATAGCATTAGAGTCTTGCCTGAGGCAATCCAAATATTGTTATTTGTTACGGATAACTCTCAAGAAAAAGATCTAATGTAGTTAATCAATTGATAATAATCTAAGTGTACATTTAAATTATTTATGTTTATCTCTTTTATTATCTATTCTCGCCAATGTGTCATGTTTGGATTAGTTGTCTTATCAAGTAATTCATGGAAGAATCTTGTGGGATATTTTTATTTTTATTTTTAATTGAAGTAATATAATTTCTAAGTGTATATTCAAGAGTACACACAAGCAAAAACTAATTCTCTGCAAAGAGCCCACTGCATCCCTACCTACGCTGTCAAGCTCACCACCCTCCATTAATGAACGATAGCAAGATCAGTAAAAATGTGAACCCCACTCTAACCAAGTAAAGAAAATTATGGAGAGACAGTTCATGTGGAGTGTCACGGAATTATCAATGTGATGATATAATTGCAAGATCACCAATTTCATCCCCAGCCATACCAACATCATCACTAAAAACAATTAATTTCATCCCAGTTATAATTAAAGATGCATGAAAAACATGGGCTACCTAATGCTTTCTTTGACAAACGAGGAAAACCAGAATTTAAAGGAAATACAAAAATGTATCAGGTTTGCTGTAACAAAGCAAAATAAAGGTGACCAATAATTGGGTCCATGTATGTAAATGTACATACATACACACATAATTGAAAGCTGAAGTAACACCAAAATAGTCAAAATAAATAATGGGGCCAAAAAGATGGTGGAGATAACGAGTTAGATTTGGTATGTTTATGGCTTATGGGTAGCGACTAGCAAGAAGGGGGAGGAATCACCTTCCTGATATGTTTGCCATATTGCTCATGTGAACCCATAATATATTTTGTACTGACTTTAGTAATCCAACGTCCTGGAAAAAAAAAAAGAAGGTATTTTATTAATTATTTTTATAAAAATTAATAAAGTGTCAGCCAATATTTTAATGACAAATCAAGTATAATTATTTCAAACTTAAAAAATTATATTTTCAAAATATTTTTAAAAAAAAAAATTATTTTAAAATTATATTTGTAGCATTAGTTATAATATACAGTATTATCGTATTTGTGATTCTATACCCAAATTTACGTGTAGTAGCATAATGGAATGTACTATTGAAACCGACGAAAAATGTAAGTATCTTAGATGGAATTTAAATTTATTGTCTCAAATATTATTTTATTTATTTTTTTAAAATTTAATTTAATTATTATATTATATTTAAAATTATTACTTATAAAAATAATTATAAATTTTATATATAATATAATAATTTAATTAAAATAAAATAATAAATGAAACAACATTCGAGACAATAAATTTAAACTATCTTCGAGGACCCCAGAATATCAATTATTTTATGATGACGTAATACTACACGTGTGCTTGTGTGGGAGAGAGAAAGATCGTTTCTCGTTTGTTTGTTATTATAGTTGAGATAAAGTGTAGTGGGGTTCAAATAGTCAACCAATTATATATATATATATATATATATATATATAGTGACTTTTCGGTTCCCATAATTCCTCCACAACATATTCGTTTCCTCTACTCATTCATTCCTTTGATTATTAGTATCACAGGTACCCACCCACCCACTCACCCAACGCCCCATCCCCACCTCTATCTTCCCTTCTTATTCTCGTCGATCTCAAGACTCTTCTTACCCCCATACTTTTCAACAATATCCAGTTCTTCATTTCTTGATTCAGAAAAGTAAATGGGTTTTGATCCTAATGTTTGTGACACAGGCCTTGTTCTAGGCCTGGGCTTATCACCGCCGGCGGAAAATACTCCGGCCAAGACTGAGAATATTACTAAGCCCAAGCTACCCACTAATTTTGAGCCGTCTCTAACTCTGGGTCTGATTTCTGATGAAAAAGTTGATGCAACAATTGGTTTGATCAAGTCAGCTGATCGTTTGTTTCGTCAAGATAGTGGTGCTTCCTCTTTCTCGAATGTAAGTGTGAAGAGGGAGAGAGATCAACACGTGGGTAGTGAAGAATTAGAGACGGATCAAAGAATTCCTTCAAGAGTAAGCGATGAAGATGACGAGGGTGGTAATGGAAGGAAAAAACTTAGACTCACCAAAGCACAATCTGCCCTTCTTGAGGAAAGCTTCAAACAACATTGCACTCTCAATCCTGTAATATTTCTCTCTTCTTTTTAACCTCTTACAAGTTTAATACTCATTTAGTCTCATTTTATAAAAAGTGACTTAGTATGAATTTTTTAGTTAAATTAATTAAATTTTAAATTAATAATTAATTTTATATATTTAAGTATTTGTTAAGTACAATTGATATATTTTTTAATAATTATACTTTCATCGCTTATTTATGTATAAATTAATAATAATTTTTAGTTAAAAAATAATTAATTTAATCAAAAAATTCAAACCAAACATTTTTTATATAACAGAGAGAACATATGATTAATTGGGGTGTGTGTTATGTGTGTGTGTGTCTATAAAATATAATTAATTATGATTGGTGTTAAATTATTACTAGCAGAAACAAAAGATAGAGCTAGCAAGGGAGCTAAAGCTAAGGCCCCGACAAGTTGAAGTCTGGTTTCAGAATAGGAGGGCCAGGTACCCAACTATCCGTATCCCGTTTAATTTTTTTTTCATTTATTGAAAAAATCAATTAAAATTTTAATTTTTCATGTGAATAAATCTAAGCGATTTTTTATTGTTATGTATAGGACAAAGTTGAAGCAAACAGAAGTGGACTGTGAGTACTTGAAGAAATGCTGCGAAACACTGACAGATGAGAACAGGAAACTACAGAAGGAGCTTCAAGAACTCAAAGCACTCAAAGTAGCACAACCCTTGTACATGCAGCTGCCGGCCGCCACCCTCACCATGTGCCCCTCCTGTGAAAGAGTCGGCGCCGCCGCCGAGAATTCTTCAAAGCCTCACTTCTTTAATACTTTCACTAATCAATCAGCAGCGTGTTAATTAATTAGCTTTATGTTTGCTAGCTGTTACTATATGAGTATATACGCATAGTTTCGGTTTGTAAGTGCGGGAGATTATAAATATGGAAATTAAGTCTCCACAACCCCCGTCTTTTTTAGTGAAGGGCTTGTTGGAGTAGTACTTATATGTAATTTGTAGAGAGAGATATATATAAATACATAATACATAATTAGTGCTAATCGATCTATAACGTTTGTAATTAAATCATCAAGAAATATAGTATATTATGAATGAAGGGACTCTGTTTATCTTTTTTTTTTTTTTTTTTTTTACACAAATGTTTAATTTCATATAGTTGATCTTTGAGATCGTCTATAATTAATTTCCGTATGACCATTCAAATTAATCTAGCATGGTAATTCTCGTACGTACTCTTTTTCTGAATATTGAATACGTTCAGATTTGAGTAACAAAAAACTCGGTGCAGAGTTATGAAACAGAAGCCAAAGGCAAAGGTTCATTTATGTAACTATATTTGTATATATGTAAGTGTCTGATGGGATGGTATCATTATTGTTAATTAAAAATGATGAGGTAGAGCGGTTGTGATGAGGATTTAGTATGGACGGTGTTCAAGTTACCCAGCAAAAAGAAAAAGTTAACGATCCATGAAAGATGCATGTGGGTTTCTTTGGATGACGTGTAATTGTCTGTTTGTAGCTCTTATGTTTTTTTGTTTTTTAATTTAATTTAATTTTTATTATAGCTCTTACGATAGAGAGAGAGAGGAGGAAAGGGGATGGTCAATTGGTCAGAGACGTGTAAGGAGAGAAAGGTATGCATAGAAGAAAAGTTCAATTTTGAGAGAGAAAATAAAAACAAAATAAGGAAATAAATTAAGGGAGAAATAAAAATAAACTATAGGTACATATAAGGTATTATTTTTGGGAAAAAATTATATATATTTCCATTCACATGAAGCTCACTTATTAATTTGCAAAGGAAACTATTATACGAATATACCAAGTTTACTTGTGAAATTGTGATTCTCTTTCGTTCAATAAACCAAAAAAGGAAAATTAAAAATCAATGTTCATAAATCATGGCTTCCTTGCAGATGTTAGAAAGATAACAGGATAGTGTCACAAGGGGAGGATGATGGGCGTGTGGAGATGCCCCAGCTTTAAGGGAACCGTTTGGTCACGTTCCACGTGATGTGCTTTTAACTCTTCAACTAATATTATTTAATTTAGAAAAATAATATGTACGTCCATGTGTCTTCATCTTTAATTTATGTAATACTCCTATGTGACGCTTTTACTTACAATAATTAAATAAATTTGCTTATTGAAAAAAGTAATCAAATGAATTTAGCTGTGTTTTAAAAAATAAAAAATAAAAAAATCTATGCGGACCTATTTAGTATTCTGTAATATTTTTAAAATTTTATGCGAATTTATTTGATAAACAAATTGTTTAATTATTTAAAAATTAATTAATTTACTGAAATTTTATTTCTAAATATTCAACCAAATAATCAGATGCTCCAATCAAATTTCAAAACAACGAATTTTTAGCGGCCATTAGCCCTGCGCATGCCTCCACCCAACGGCACCACGTCCCCACAGATGCTTGCAAATTCCTGCAAATCCAGATGTTCACATTTCTATTTGCTATTACTGACTGGACCACTACATCAACGTAATTCCAAGATCCCTACAATAATGAATTGCTGTTAATTAAGTTGATCAAGCATTTATAAATTGACCGACCCAAATATTTAAATTAAATATAATCATAAAATATCTATATTTAATTATAATGATGTTTCATTAATATATTTATTAATAATAAAAAAACATAAAAATCAGAATTATATTAAAATTAAATAATAAAATTTATGTGAGCAATTTTGAATAATTCACATTTTTGATGACATTCAAAATGAAATGAATGATTGAGAAAATAAATTTATTTTCCATATTAGGTAAAACTACTCATTGGACGGAATGAAGGAAATGCTAGTATACAGGAATGGAGCTTCTTGATTTAACTTGAGAGACACGATTTAATGATTGGTCATTCAAACAACATATTGAGTTCTTTGCTAACTCTATTTTTTGTGTGTGGGGTCTATGAAATTACGATAGTACTACTACTGCTGTAGTGGTGGACTGGTATACACGGAGTACACGTATACCTTCGTAAATTTCAAAGGCTATCATCGTCTGATCATTTAAAAGTCTTGTCACCCTGTGGGGACTGCGAACGAACTTTCTGGGAACTAAAGACGTGTTAGGTAGGGTTTATTAAATTATTAATTATTATTTTTTATTAAAACTAAAATTTAATTATAAAATTAATTTTTACATTACATTACATTATATTTAATTTAATAAATATATATATTTTATTATATTTTAATTTATAATTTCTAAACTTTTAATAAGCCGCTACTAAATATGTAATAACCTCTTCCGATAATGCTCTGTGTGTACGATAATTTTCCAAGGCACACCAAAGTTGGATTTTACTAATTAAGAAAATAATTATGAAACTAGAGCACTGTTTGAGACAATTTATTTTAGAATAATTTAAAATTTATTCATTCCATCTAACTTATATTTTTTTTAATTTTTTCTCCCGATTTGTCTAAATTTATTTGTCTTATTTCATTTTTCATACTATTTTTAGTTATCTTTTTCCTATACTATCCACATTCTTTTTATTAAAATGATAAATATTTTATTAAAAGTGCAAGAATCATTATTTCACTTAATTATATTTTTTAACTAATTTCTTTTTGTATCCATTTTCTTAATAAATGATAAAGAGTACTTTGGAGATTTTTATGTTTTCCTAAATTTAAGACAATATAAGTTTGACGGATGAAATATTTTTTAACAAAAATAAATTATAAGCTATAAAAAAACACTTATTAACTAATTTTTTTCAAATAAGTTGAAAATATTATTTTACTTAATCTAGAACTTTTCTTGAATTAGTAAAAAGAAATACTTTTAAAATAATTTATTTTAAAAATATATTTAAAAATATTATAATACGGTGTCCCAAACAAGGCCCTAGGAGTAAGCATTAAGGTTGCGTAATTTAATATTTATTGTTAAGAATAACATGTGGATTGTTAGCTTTAAATTTTTGGAAGGTAAAGTTTAATTAAGTGAAGTAATGAGACTACAACTGCCTTTGGTATAATTACTTCAATTGAGGTCTCTCTACATGCACGTAAGTTTAATTGGGTCAAACAGTTGGACGACACACGCCTCCCGTTGGCCAAATTGGCGGCTTGTCTATCCCTTTTTTTTTTGGTCCTTTTCCTAATAATTAATTGTTAAAAGATTTATAAAAATTAATATGCATACACGCATATACATATACAATAATTATAATTATAATTTTGTTTGACATTTTAAAATATTTGCTGCTACTATTGGGCTCAACCTCCTGACATTTCATTTGAGAGGGGAGAAATTACTACTGAGGTAGTTTTCTTTTGGTGTCTGTTGCTATTTAAGAACATACATCCCAAATAACATATTTTATATTTTTTTTCGTCTCACGATATAACTAACATATTTTTAAGACATATTAAGAATTTAAGTTAATTATTGTTAAGTTGTACTATAATCTACTCCTGTATAATTTCTGAGATTGGAGCCTAATTTTAAATTTTAGACGTGTGTGAGTTAAAAATGAGAAAATGTTTGAATTTAATAATAACAAAGTTAAATTGTACATATAATCATCTAAGTTGTCACGTATTGTCAATGTGCTCACATAATTTTGCAAAATGACACATCTGTTCATCTAGCTTGCTAGTTTGAATCAATTATTAGTTTTTGTTGATCTTTTGTCCTGAAGTTGTCACATGAATTGAATGTACAATATTTTTTAAGAGTAAAATTGATACAACAATACTTATTTATTTATTTATGTATTATTATTGTTCCCATTTTACTCTTAAAAGTACTACATATGTCACTCACGTGATTATTTCAAGACAAAAAAAATAACAAAAACTAGCAATTGACTCAAATTAACAAGTTAAATAAACAAATGTGTCACTTTTCAAATTTAAGTTGACACGTTGACACTGTTTGACAACCTAATGATTAGATATACAATTTAGCCTAATAATAATGGTGAGGCATATGGGTTTTTTTAAGTGTTTAATTATAGGAGGCCAATAGGAATAAATTAATTTATTTTTATTTAACTTTTTGAAAAAAATAATATTATTTATATTATAAAAATATTTCAAATAAAATATGTGTACGTATATCAATCATGCCAGAAAGCAACTCGCGAATTTTAATAACGATATGAATTGCAAGAATTATGCGTATAAACTTAAAATATAATTTACAGTCCTACCAACTATGGAATTAGTTTATTCTCAATCTCCCATATGATTGCAGAATGTGGCCCTTACATTTAGCCGAAACAACATTATGCTTTCCTGGAAAACTGCAATAACATACGAAACTGTCCCAACAAATTACAGGTACTCCCTTCACTTTATTATACATGTGTGTGTGTGTGAAAAAGTGGGAGATGAGCAAATGCTAGTTTATTTTGATTTTGGGGTGGAGTGAAAATGAAGTAGAAGCTAGCTTATAAAATGTTTGTTTGGTAGCAACGCTCTTTACGAAAATTAAATTCAACAAAAAAGATTAATTTTAAAAAGATAAATGTAAGATAAAAAATTGAGCGCATATATAAATTAAATTTGATAAAGCTCTACCAAACATACCCAAAATACACTTATAATTCTTTCCTTTTTTTTCCTTGCTTTTTTTTTTTTTTTTATTTCATTCTATTTTTTGCTTTAATTTATAACAAAAAGAATTAATTAAAATTTTAAAAATGGCGTTTAGAATTTAAAGTTATTTTACACTTTCGTAGTGTAGAAAATAAATATTTATTTGAATTTTTTTAATATTTTAAATGTAGTTAATAATATTGAATTTGATATCAAATAAAATAAAATAAATTTATTTTTAAATTAAAATTTTGCTATACTTAACCTATATATTTTTTTAAAAGTAGCAAAAAAACTTATTTTAAGATAGTTGATTTTTAAAAATAAGCTATAATTAGTTTAAATAATTGGTACCAAACAAGCCTTATACACCTAAGATTAATAATTTATATTCTATCGTATTATTCATCATTACTCCGTTTCAAAATAGAGATATTTTTAAATTCTATGTGTCATTTTTTAATGTTTCATAAAAACTATTTCACCATACACCTAATAGTAATAATAATATGTTTCAATAAATATTATAAATAAATAATATTTATTTATTTATAAGTAAATAATATATTTTTATTTTTAAATATTATATATTTTTAATATCTATTCAGTTAAAAATATAAATAAAAAATACATTTTTATTTAAAAATATAATTTTAAAACTCTATCAATATATAAATAAATAATATATTTTTATTTTTACTTATAGATTTAAATATCATATTTTAATACCTATTCAGTTTAAAATATAAATAAATAAAATTTTAAATAAGCATTATATAAAAATTTATTATATTTAAAAATTAAAAACAATATAAAAATTAAATAATACGAGAGTTTTCCTTTTCTATCCAACAAGAAAGCCGACCTAAATACCTAATGATGCGCCAAAAGAAAAAGAAAAAAAAAAATTAAGAAAAAAGGGATAATAGGACAAATCTCAAATAATTGAGGGTATTGAAAGCTCTATATACACGGAGTGAAAATACTGCTCTAGTGAAGGTCCAATTCATCAATGCATGTTAAACTTAGACAGAAAAGGTCAACAATTCAATTGCTAGAGCTTTTAGGCAATTAGGCTACCCATAATATGTATAGTCTATTCTCCATATCTTATATTATTGTTTTAGTAATAATGACAATATGTTGTGACAAAATTATTGAAACGCACTAATTGAGACAACAAATGTGAATTAATTAATGCAAAGTATGAAAAAATGAATACCATAAAATAAATTTGTTTATGAAATAAATTATTTATTTAAAATTTCTTAAAAAAAAAATTTCAATATAAGAATAGTATTGTTCGACTGATATTACTACTTTAATTGGTATATCAAAAATTTAGAGGACCACGCCGTCGTTCTTACATAAACGGTAGCTAGAGTGCAACTATTTAACGAAAACAAGTCCCACATATTTTGCTTTACCCTATCATCTTTCATCTTTCATATTTAAAATTTTTATTTTTTTTTTTTTTTTTTTTTTTTTTTTCTCTCCCAAAATTTGTGTACTTTTCTACCACTACCACCTCTTTTTTTTTTTTTTTGTTTTTTGGGTTAAAATTCTGCTGTATCCACTTATTGCATTCCCCTGTGAATCTAATTAACTGATAATTTTTTATGTTAAAAAACCCGAGAAAAGAAAAGAAAAACCCATAAGCTCCTTTCGTTCGTTTTGGTTTTTCCGTTACGAATTGATTTATGGTGAAGGATAGAGTGTCGTGTTTAGTTTTGATCAAACTACACTTCGAATATTCCTTGTCAAATGAAAAGATAGGGGAAAACGGTCGCAATCTCGTACTTTAAATTTTAAGGATAATAATATCAGTTGAGAATTTTCAAACATTTACCTAACTACAGTACTTTTTCTATCGGACAGCTGTCACTTGTAAAGAATATATGTCATCAGTAAATAGACAATTTCCAAATTTGATTTTGACGAGGACCGGACAGTGTTGAGAGGTATCGCCGGGTGCCTGCCTGGATCTCAACTTTTTCTTCTTTTAAGACGTCTAACAATTTTTATACCAGTATTTACAAAAATATTTTATCAAAATTTAATATATTAAATAATATATTTTTTTCTTAGATACACCATTTTACTCACTGTTATAATATTATATATTTTACTATTTTAATTATTATTTTATTATTTATAAATATAATGTTTTTAATATTCATAATTAATTTAAAATGCAGATAATATAATTTAATAATCTTAAAATTATAACTAAATACGGTACAAAGCACACGAATATCGTAAAGAAGATTGAGAACCGCATTAAGATGAGGAAGAGGATCTTGGAGAGCGAGAGAGAATATTCTGTAATCTGTACCATTGTCCCCGTATAATGGCCCTGTTTGAAGGTAAACTGATTATAATTTATTTTTTTAAAATAATTATTTTTATTAATTTTAAAAAATTATAAATTAAATAATATAATATTTTTAATTTATTTAAAAATTTTAACAAATAAATATTTTTTTAATTTATAATTTATTTTAATTAAAAAATAAATTTTAAATTATTTTAAAATAAATTATACTAAATGTCATACGATTTTACAGTTATCAGGAAACAGAAAATAACAAACTGTATATGAAATTACAATACTGCCATTTCTGTAAAACTAACTGATACCTAGTGTAATCCTGTAAACGACAAGGCTTTGTTTTATCTCTTCAGTGGCCTCTTGATTGGAAACAAAACAATTGTTGACTTTGACTGCATTAGCTCTAAGGAGTATACTAAAAATAAAAGTTTTAAATAATATAAAATATTTTAATATACATTATATTCATCTTAAATATTCTCTCTATCTAATAAATAATAAACTCATGTATCTTTTTCATCGTAAAAAAAAAGAATGACTTGACTTAATTTATCATTTTTAGTTTGTAATTATTTTTTTATCCTCATTTTATGTCACATCAGAACTCTATTTGTCTCTTTCTATTATTGTAAAATACATTTGTGAGGATAATTTTATAAAAAAATATATATTATCTCCTAAAAAATTAATTTATTTAATTTGTATATTTATTATATTTTATTCATTATTTTTTGGATGAATGGAGTATATGTCATGGGACGAAGGGAGTATTGCTTCCATTGGATGACAATTCCCTTTGTCTATTTTTTAACACAAATATTAAAACACTTAAAAATATAATTATACATTATATTTCTTATATTATATGTTTTAACGATATAAAAAATATATCATATTTTTTATTAAGAATAAAAAATGTCTTGCTAGAAAACTTAGTTCTTAAGTGTATGCAGCTGTTATTTAAACGGAAATGTAAATGTACACGAGTACCATTTGTTTCCAAACCACATGTCGTAGAAAGGTCACAAGGTATGAAAAATAGGGTTAGTGGGCCCAAGATATACTATTACGATTAGGCCGGTAAGGTGGCGGTCCATATGGGCTGCTGAGTTACTGTAGTCATCAGTATCCGAGACTCGAGAATTCAAACCACCGAAAAAAGATATGCTTTTTTCTATTTCACCATTTTTTTTAATCATCCACCAATAGTTTTTTTAATTTTTAATTTTTGGTAACATCTCATCCATTTAAATTAAAGGTCCCATTTTGATTATTAAAATATTGGGAAAATCTAGAGGTAAAACTTAATGAGAACTCATGTGAGTCAGGAAGGCAACAAGTTTTGTGATTGGTAGGGCTTTCTAGATAACTTACAATATGTACAACTATACCGAACAAATTAAATTATTTAGTTTAATTTTGAAATATAAAATTACCATAAATTGATTTAAAAATTAATGAACAAAGCCCCTTCCTTTTTCTTTTTCTTTTTCTTTTCTGGTGTATTAAAAAAATACTACGCGCTTCGCACGTGGTACTTATCATAGTTCTTTTAATTTAAATTTCAAAAAATAATTTTTCAAACCAGAAAAAATAAATAAAATAGAAAATAGGCGTGAGCACATGTTTCTATATTTTATGTAATATTTAAATTATTTATAATAACTAAAAGTTTATTTTTGTATTTTAGTTTGTGTCGCAAAATAAAAACAATCGTATCTTAAAAAAATACTACAAGCTTTAATATTATCTTTTTTTAAACTTAGTCTGATAACTTAAATTTGTGTATTGAATTTAAAAAATATTAAATTAAATTATTATTTTTTCAAATTTAGAGCTACATTTGAGTAAATTTGTTAAATTATAGATTTAAATTTAAAATAAATTTATTTTATATTGATTGATGTCAAAGTCTATTTTATAAGCTACATTACGTACACATTTTGAAAACTTAACAAATATATATTAGAATTTAAATTTCAAAAGTTTAAAAATCTAATTTAATATAATATAAAATTATCTATAATTTTAGAAATAATGGAGTACTAGATAGATGATAATAAATATTAATAATAACAACTGTTGAAGATTGTTGAGAGGAAAAAAAAGATACTTAAAAGATAAAAGAGTTATGAATTGCGTCCACATATTCTTATTCAAAATTATAAATTTGAATTTAAAGTAAATTTATTTTAATTAATATTAAAATCAATGTTATAAACTATATATAAAATACAATAACATTCAAATTTTAAAATTTAACAAGTTTATATTATAATTTAAAATTTAAAATTTATAAAATTTAATAAAATTTCATTCTTATAGAAAGAGATGAAAAAAAAATGGGACAAAATTATGAACACGTGGCAGCCTATAAGGTGGTGTCCTAAACACCTCTTTCTTTTTATTTATTTATTTATTTTGTATAGAAAGAGGTATAGAAAAAGGGAGAGAGTACTAAGAACTCTCAGTGGAAAATTGGAAGGAGAAACTACAAATGGGCCCACTTTCAATCACATAGGCCCATTACACTGGAGAGTCCAGAAAAACTCACAGAAATGGCCCACAAGAGAAGCTTAGATGATTTAGAGTATTAAGGCAGATTCGACCAGTTTTAAATGGACAGTCCAGCATATATATGTAGCCCATAAATGAATAGTTTTGGAGGCAAAGAATGGTCAAACCATTTTCACAAAGTAAAGCAATTGCTAACAATAGTAAAATTTTGATTATGATAAATCGAAAAAATGGAATATTTATACAAATCATTTTCACATTAATGCAAAAGCATCATTATTGGCTTTTGGCTCACACTCTTTGCAGCAAATAGAAACACAACAACATTCTTATTCTCCCATACCCTTTCCATATGCATGGCTTTTCATTGTATGGGCGCATATTATGGACTCACGTAGGTGCAACAATTAATGGAACATTTATATTCATATATATGTGGCTGATCGGACTTTATGGGAGTAATTAGATGCCGGCCACACACTCCAGTGGGGTAACCGGGTATCGCGATTTGTCGGTGCAGTAATCGTAGATCATGTGGTTCATGCGGACCCACCTGTATCGTCTAGCCTCCATGGCGCTGAGTTGCTGGTAAGATGCACCCTCCCACCAGTTGCTGGGGTTAGTGGAGCAAGTTCTTGGGCCGGGTACGGGGCATCCTTCGATGTCAAAGTCCTTGTAGTATGCATAAAATGGGGCTTTGCTCCAATCTATCTTCTCTAGTCCACCCCTTGTAGCCCAGTCATCGGCTTCCCATAGTGTTGAGTACACTCCCATTGGTTGAGACTTTGGGAATGGAATACCTCTAGCTTCGTTGTTCTTGTAGACTCTGATTGGTACGTCATCCACATAAAACCTAGTACATTTATATACACACACACGAATAAAATTGTTATTGCGAGAAAAAAAGTATATATAATATTTTCACTTTAAATTTTTCTACTTGCATAACGTCCCACTTATATGTTACAAACATACGATTATGTGATATGCATGATATAGTTAGTGAGAAGAAGTAATTGAAGTGTCATGAAAAACATGAACACATTGAATATATTGAACATTAACGAAAGGGATGTTTAATTGACGTACACAACACGATGATGGTTCCACATAATGGTGTAAGTGTGGAAAGCTACCGCAGGATCGAACCAAAGGTTGACCCTTTGTTCTCTATCACCCTTTCCGTGAGCATACACGTTGGTTTGGACAGTGTAAGGCTGCCCGGTGCGATTCCCCAAGAATTCAAAATCAAGCTCGTCGCGTATGGTATCCGTGTCCGAATTCATCTAACGTCACCCAAATGAAGTCCTTAATTAATTAATTACAGTAATAAATAAAAAGTAGATCGTTGATACTCTCTCCGTCCCATAAAAATTACAACATTTGCCTTTTTTGGACGTCTCATAAAAATTGTAACATCAATTTTTGGAAAGTTTAATAATGTAAATTATATAAATTACCTTTATTTTATTAAATATGGCTCACCACTTCAATCATTATTTTCATATTTAAAACTATAATATAAATATTATACCTCACCACTTTAATCACTATTCTCCTTTTTAAAATTATAATATTACTACTTCAATCACTATTTCTATTTTTAAAATTATAACATCAAACAAATTTCTTA
>JAUMHB010032239.1:0-20300 GCA_032359685.1 Pittosporum tobira | reverse complement strand
CAAATTTCAATCACCATACTAAAAATTGATTGGTGGATAGGAGTGTAAACGAGTCAGAATATTGACGTGCTCAGATTCTACTCGTATATTTAACGAATTTAAAATGAAGTTTGTGTATGTCTCGTTTAGTTATCGAATCAAGACCGAATACGAATCGAACTCGAGTAATTTGAAATTTTCGAGCAAATACCATCAAACATCAATACAAAAAAATAATTTGATAAGGTCCAAATAATTTATCGAACTTTAAAATGTACTTATATTCTATTCGTTAATATTTTGAATCAAGTTCAAATCGAGTTTTTAACCGAACGATTTCGAATAAATCTTAAACCGTTTGTTTCTATTTACATTCTTATTGGTGGACTTAGGCATTATAAAAATGACTCTACTGTCTAGATGGATCTAACCGGCAACTAATCATGAATAGTCGAAAACTAATCATGAATAGTCGAAGATGAATCGAATATAAACGTTAATCCAAAATAATTAGAAGAGGACGGCCTAACACTTAATTGAGATTAATCAATACTTGACATGGACTTTTAGAACTAATTCTTTCCAATATCTTTTTTGGCAATTATTTTTACATTTTGAGGCTGTGCAACATGTTCAAGTCGATTCTTAGGCGACTGAAATCTGGCAATTTTGCATGAGAGTTAAGAATATAGTTCAATCAGTAATACTGTGGACAGCCAAGATATGAAGTCGATATCTTCTTTATAACCCAAAATTGGATCATTGGGCCTAACTCGTGTCTAAACTTCATGTCGGTTCTCTGAATGGGACCATTGCCAGAAGCCAGAGGGCTTCTCCGTTTTATATTTGGCACAACCCAGCCTCACGTGGTCACTCTACCACCAAGCAAAACTAGCACCGTAAACTAATTTATTTATTTTTGGGGAAATTAATTGAGTAATAAGATCATATTATAAATTGTTAAAATTAAAATTTTTATTTGAAATAAAAAAAAAATTGAATAATAAAATTTATTTTATGGAGCGGGGAGTAATCATTTCTTATTCTTTGGGGCTAAAAGTGGAAATAGAATTTCTATCCCACTTTAAAATGTTGTTATCTAAATGGGACCTATCAAAACAAGGTTTGGACTACGGGCTGACCAGAAAACTGTTCTTACTACCGACCAAATGGTTAAGGCGAGTGGATCACTTTCCATCAATAATACAGACAGGGAAAGGCCTAAATAATAGAATTTACCAACCATTAAATGCCACGTGGTATTTCAGTATTTCAGCCCACCAAGGATTGGTTATAAAACCCCACCACGTTTATCTTGGATTTTCGTACCCCAACAACAATACCAATTCGTTATCAATGCCTACGTGGACATATACTATTGGTCGCAAAGCCCATATAACGGGCTCGCAAGACGGCACTGACTACTGTGTTTATTAATTGCCATGGCCCAAGAAAATTTATTTCTTCAAACCAACAACTTACAGACAAACACAAACACGGAGAAATAGTCGAAAAATTGAAAAGAGAAACTGGGAATGAAAACTTTGTTACAGATCGTATTACCGAGTAAAAAGAGGTGGTCTTCCTAAATAACTCAAAATTCATACCTATTTCTTTTTAATTGAATTTTTTATTTTACACTAACGATACATATTAATCAACAAATGCATGCAATAATACACAATCACTCATACCGAATTTATCTAAGCTTCCATCTAAGCTTTTGTATAACCCATGATTTTATCATAACCATGATACCAGCTGTTGAGAAAACTCTCTCATACAATGACATCGTCTTGGTAGTCACCTTCCACCTGAGCTCGTCTCGTACATGATTTTAATATAGCCTAATATTCATTGTTGGGAAAAAATCGGAGAGTCAACGCGTCACATGTGCACACAAGAAATATTAACACATATGTTTAAAATTTCAACTTGACCTAAAAGTTTAAACTAATATGTATAAGCTCCAATCATATTTATTAATATTTTATTATTTATCCGACGTGAGACTCAACTTCAATCTCACTTGTGATATCCTCACATTTATCGGTATCATCTATAAATGAACTAGATTTCCAACTGTCCATATTTCAGTCATTTCAGTTGCCAAGAATTGAGAAGCAAAGAAGTAATTAGAAACTCAACGGGCATCCCGAATCAAACAAAGTTAAAACTTTCACCATTAGTTCTTATCTTCTCAAATTGATAATACAGTAAAAAAATCTTCCTATTAGAGGTAAAAGGAAAAAGAGATTCCCATTTTTTTCTTAAACTTCCAGGCCTTGGCCGATTGCACTTTAATTTCAAGAGATCAAAGCATCACTGAATTTTCGAATGACGATTGAAACAAACAAGGTGATTAACTTCATATTATTACTTTCTGCCCTACTCTTAGGATAACTCATTGAAATGAACAACTCATTAAAGAAAAAAGAAGAAGTAAAGACGTCCTTAATCATGTCCCTAAACCTTCAAAAACTGATAATCAGTTACTGACAGTAAATAACTATCAGTACATCATAGTACAGATTTTCGACATTCAATAGTCTTGCCACTTATTCAGTCAGCTTTAAATAATACGTACTTGATCAGTGGAACTTAGTAGTTACAACTTACAAGCATCTGTGGTCCAGGAGGAGGACGATTTGCAAAGTGTATGAAGAAAAATAGTACTCCTGCAGGTATGTTGTCAACATCAGGCAATTGCTAGTGATAGCAGAGAGATGGATTTAGACATATATATACGCACATAATTATCTATGTATTTATGAATATTTATTGCTTGTTTAGTGACAAATTATTGAGTGTTTAAAAATTATGGAACTCAATTGCAATAACGATAGGTTAAATTTAAATTTATAAATATGAGTTTGTAATTTAATTTCAATTTTAACACTTGAAATTAATTTTAAATTATAAATTACAATTTAATAATTTTCACCAAACAAACCCTTAATAGTGATCATCTGTTACAGAACAGTAGTAGGGTACTCTCATTAATGATACATGGACGTTTTCCTAGTCGGCTGTTCTTCTGCCTCCTTGTCCGTTTACGAAGATTACAAAATTTTTATTTGGTCCACATCTAACCGCACGATCAAATTGCTCATTCATGTGGTGTAACCTCTCAATGGAATTTGGAACTACTCTATAGTAAGTAAACTATCACTGGTAAAAGAACTAAAAAAATACACCTGTTACAAAAGGTTTACAATCCTTAAATGCTCTAGCCTGGTGATTGTATCGACTAAAATCGAATAACTACACACTCCTGTTTTAAAAAAATAATTTAAAGACAATTTTTTTTTTATCTTAAAATAAAAAAGTAAGCACATAAATTAAAAAAAATTATGTGATGTATATTTAAAGAAGAAAAATTTTATGGAAAAAAAACAAATTTTATGTGGTGAAAAATAATTCTCTCACCTCAAAATTATTATTTCTTAATTCGTGTATATTGAATAATTTGATCTTTCTTTTTAAAACGGAGAGAATATTATTTATCAAGTACATATTTTATGCAAACCTTAATATTCAGAAAAATTCAACCAAAAAGGGAAGGACTCTTATTTCGTGACAAAGGGAGTATATATTTCCAAACACGTCAATCTCCCCGCATCAGGAAGACTACTTGCACAAACTTGAGAGATATTATATGCTTGGTCCTCCCAAAACCTTAAGGTTCCAAGCCAATAATGTACGAACATGGTTTGTAATTCACCGATGCATAACTATGACAAGGAAGCTACAAACTGAAATTCAGAAGGCCATGTCAAGGCGAACCAGGTAGGAACTTCCGGGTCACTAAAACCCCTTCGAGGTTGTATGCAAGAATGTTGGACCAATGATTGATAAATTGTCATTTAATTTGCTAAACCAACAAAATAGTAGCCACATGATAATTCAGAGCAAATACAAATTGTAAATTAAGAGAGCCAGGTCGACCAAGTGAGATTAAATGGACCTCCAAGAGTTGGCGAAAGGCTAAAGTCGAGTTCTCTCCAAATAAAATGTAAAGACCTTTCTTGGACCAACGATCAGACTGGTGCACCTTCATGTGTCTCCCCGTTGAGTGAGTTCAAGACTAGCTTGAAAAAGGTAAATATACTACAGAAAGAAGCTAACCAATTAATGGATTACAAACGAACTTATAATACACCTGAAAATTGTGTAGATATAGCTGACCAGCTTCGGCAAATACAGGAGTCCTGCAGCAGTGCAGGACCAATGGATTTGGGTCAGCAAGAAGTGGCTGCAGACTGCAGTATTCACTGGTCAGACCATGCATCATGAATGAAATCATGCATTGTGTTTTATAATGATATACGGCATAAAGAATAGGTACATAAGAAAATAGTAAAGTAGAAGATACTAAGATTGTATGGTGAAAGGTGCAGAAACAATGACAAATATACATTAAAAAAAAGATGAGAATCCATATCTACTCCAGATGAACTTTCAAAATGCTTGAAAAT
The DNA here is from genome assembly GCA_032359685.1 of Pittosporum tobira. Lineage (NCBI taxonomy): Eukaryota > Viridiplantae > Streptophyta > Magnoliopsida > Apiales > Pittosporaceae > Pittosporum > Pittosporum tobira. The sequence goes on along the minus strand of JAUMHB010032239.1, from coordinate 15,843 downwards.
AAGAAAGTGGTAAGGTATATGATATTGAAGATATTCAGTACTTACAAGTATGAATTAATATGAAAAATACACCTGAAACAACTTCATGCTTCACAATTGCATCTTCATTATAACCACCACCAAGAAATAGGTATAAAATGAAAACATAAAACCTGAAAATTGAAATAGAAATAAGTAACAAAGAAGAAAGATTAAAGAAAGAAGCACGTCACATGAATACTTATGGTATGCAGAGTGACAAACTAAAACCACCATGAAAATCTCAGAAAATTTCTCTCATAAGATTCAATTAAGAAAAAAAAATATTATACCAAAGATCCTATTTGTCTTTTCTCTTTTGTTCCATAATATGAATCCCATTTTTATTTATTGATTGTACTGAAAAATGACAAAAAAATCCTCGAGTTTACCATCAAAATTTCATTGTCATGATTCATGTCACTACAATTAAACTAACATATTATGTAGGGGTAAATACGGAAGAAAATATATCCTTCATATTTGTGAAATTTCGAATGGGACTATTTTTGTGTGACCGAGGGATCATTTGATTTCCTTTATATTACATCTATGTTGTTTACTTCTAGACTTGAGTGGCTAATTTAGATATGATAAACAAGTCATGGTCAAACCCCATCTGTGTTAACACCTTTCAATTCACAAATTGACAAAATAACTACCCATCTTATACTTTAACCAAGACAACATAATTGGGTGCTTACAGAAATAATGCATGTTGGCTAGTCTCTGGGGAGAAGTTCAGCACAAAGCTCTACATCTAACCTGGTGATATATGACAGTTTTTTTTGTTTTTTCAATTTTTTTTACACCTAATCCTTACCTTACTTACTGATGATTCCCTAGCACTTGCCTATTGGCATTTTTCAAGTTCTTTTATACCTCACTACTGTGGCTTCGCTAACTCTGGGGTTTAAGGCTCTAACTATTCTAGGACTGACTAAAAGCAAACCTAAGAATGTAAGTAATAAAATTCAGTATCTACAAAAAGAAAATATAACTTGCTCGTTGCACATGCCTCTCCCCTTGTTCCCACTAGCAGCAGACTTTCTCTTTAATAGTGGCAGGATAAGGATATGAAATAAAATCTTGCTGAAGGAATGATCCAATTTGGTGGCAACAAATACAAGAATGTCCAGAATTCAGTTAGAACTTAGACCCAAGAGACATAAAAGGTTCATTGTTCATTCCCAAAAATTTTGGCGTCTTAATTCTTATCATTACTCTGTTTTAACATCTCAGCTGTATTTAACAAGTGAAAATGAAATCAAGAAAAGAAAATTTTCCATAAGGCAGTGACTAGTTAATATAGGAAGGTAGTTATATTGCCGAATAACTTACAATACGAGCTGAATAAAGCTGTAAAATCCAACTTCCATAAAAAATGGCATTTCAAAATTAGAAAGGCCTTCCCAATCATTCTAAAGTCTAAACGTCCAGGAATAGAAAGTTAATGAGGGTTTCAGGAATACATTTTTTTTGTTATAAATTGTAGTTGTCCCAACTAGCACCTTCATGACCAACAAATTGCAAATTCTGAACTGGATGTTTTCTATGGTTACAATAGACTATATTTTCTATTCATCACAAACATATCCTTGATTTCCTTTTTTTCATATTTTAAAGAATGCCTCATTCTAGGCTTAACCACTACAACTACAAGAGTGCTTGTAGAATATCAGTATCATAAAATTCCCACAAATCCAACAGCTAATATTTTTTACAATGATCTATAATTCCACATAGAAGCGCCTCACTACAAGCATTGGCACCCCTTGGTTTCTGCTTATTGCGTGGAGTCAATAGTATGCTCCCTACTAAAATTCGGCAAATATAGTCCTCCATCGTTATCACAAAAAGAGTTCAATTTCAAAATTTTGCAAACTTTAGGATATACTGTAGTTTTATCCCATGTTTATTCTTAAATATAATGAGTGTTTATCTAGCAATGGTGGCATGATAGTGAACTTGTGGGGTTAAATTTAACAACATAGTCTGTTTATTTAATCAGATATTAAAATAGCAGTTACACAAAAGAAGTGTTAAAATAAATACCAACACAGCAAGCACCTATTGAAATTGGAGTTGAAATGCTGGCGAATTTAAGACACTAACAAGTTACAGACATGGCAGTACATTAATGAAACAGTATTAAAGTGGAAGTATAACGAAGACAGAAAAATTATTGCTGTAACTATTTTGATGGTGAACAGTAAGGAGGTGATCCTAATGGAATAATTAGGGGTAAATCAGGCAAGAAAATTAAGCCTTTTGAACTGAAATAACCAGATATTTTAAATGGTACATGTATGTATGTAAATAAAGAACAATGAAGTAAAAGATACCAGTATCAGAGTACGATCCAAAGGGTTGGTTCAGTGATATTCGTCGATACCGAAAGTGATGGCGCTCCACACGAAGAGGTTGGCAATGGCGCATCCTGCTAAGATTCGCCTGAATAGTTCAATTTTTTGGGGGTATGTATATGTTTCCGAGCTGAAGAGTCCATAATCGGAGAGAGAGAAGGGATCTCGGCTTGTTTCAGACAAGACTTGAGACAAGGAAGAATAATCGTTCTCTCTCTTTAGTCTGTACGAATGAATAATCGTTGCAGCAGCATCACACTGTGTATATGACCGACCTTTCCGCGTCGTTGCCACAGTATCGGCATATTAGAAGATTTTCAATTAATATCGATTATCATGTCTCATTTTTTATGCAATATAAATATGAACATTAAATTTTAAATATGGTATTTAATAATAATTTTTTAATAAAAATCTTAATTTCTTAATTTTAATAAAATTCAAAACAAGAAAAGTAAAAGCTTTTACATAAATCATATGGACGTTGTTTTGTTAAATATATATATATAATATTATTTTATTATAAATAATGGTATTGCAAAATATAATATATGGTATCTATTTTTTTAGCTAATTTAATAATTCATCAGTCCCAAAAAAGGGTCTTAATTTAACTTTTTTTGAATAAATTGACTAATTTTAAAACTGATAATTCATTTTACATATTTAAGTATTCAATCAAAAAAATTAAATTTTATAATACATTTAATTAATGTATTTTTTTATGATTATAATTTTACCGTCTATATATATATAAAATAATAATAATTTTGAATGAAAATAGTTAAATTAATAAAAAAATATAAACTAAACTAATTTATTTTTTTTAAATAGAGGAAACATTACAATATGCCACCTAATTAATTTTCTTTAACTAAGAAAGATAACGACAGTTGTTACAAAGAGTTGTTACAAAGAGCGGTAGAAGTATCAGAAGTCGATAATTTAAGTGAAAATGACCATACCTGTTTGCCTATGCCCCATTGATTGATGACTCTCATAGTTTTGCCACGTGCGTTTCGTGGGAAGCGAGTATGGGGAGCTTGATATGATAGAGCATTTCCCATGGATCCACATGTGTTTATAGACAAAACGTACGGGGGCGCGCGCGCACACACGCACAGAGATAGCTGGTAGGTTTACTAGGGATAGAGAGATGAAGAAGACGCTAGCTACGGGTTTAGGGATATTTGGCGTGATGAGTTGGTATATATTCCATTTATCACCGTGCTTGATAATCACCCCATGCAATAAAATCCGCAACAGTACCATCAATGAAAACTATATATACATATATGTATGAATGAAAACCAGATACTCCATAATCAACCCGGCCAGCAGTGTGCTCAGGTGTCCGTTAGTGACAGGAGCTACCTCCCCCTTTTTCCCACTCTTAATAAATAGTATTTATATGCGAGTGACTCGTGATTATTTTTTCGGTCAACAATCTTGTATGAACCCAATTGTAATGTGAGTATTTTAAGATAAGATTTGAATTTAAAAAATGGTCAGAATTGCTGAGTTCCTTTTATTATTTTTAACGTATGCTATATGCTTGATTGGTTAGCAGTGAGCTTGGTGCACATAAAGCTCCAAACTCATTTCATGTCATTTTTTGTGAGGTGCGTTTGCAGTATATGTATATTACATTTGGAAGTTAATTAAGTTGGATGTGTAAACAAAATAAAATCTTGAAGTGCATCTAAACGCACTTAACTAAACAAGCACTACGTTTTCTTTGGTAGTATCATTTAGAGGCAATGAACTCAAACACAACAAAAGATTGTGTTATAGACTAAACCTAATTTTAAAAAATTGAATTTGTAACTTAAATTTAGTTTCAATAAAAATTTAAATTGAATTAAGTTATAAACTCTAATTTGTTAAGTTTAAGACGCTCATGACAAACAAGTCCTGTGTAGTCTTTGGTGGCCATGGGGATGGGTTGAGTTGTTTCTTGCCGTTTTCGGCTCTTGTATTGTAACTTCGATTATCCTTATTTCTGCTCTCATCCCTCCCTAAGTGCTTATTCCATCTCATATCTTTTACACTTTTCCTAGTATCATTCTGTATATTCCATACCTCATACTCCATGCCCCAGTATCTCCTCCTCTAGTTGTTTTGCTTGAAACTTGAAAGGTTGTCTTATAATTATCTCAAAAAACAAATTTTAAAAAAAAAGGAAGGAAAAAAGAAAAAGAAAAAAGGAGGAATGACTCGCAGGACGAGCTTAAGGTTCTTCCCTAGTCGGGGGCTCCCCTATCTCCTTTTAAGCTTCTGCTAAACACTTTTTTGTCCTCCTACGTTCCGTCATTTATTCTCAAATCGATCTCTAGGCACGCACGCGCGCGCCCGCACACGTCGATGAGAGTAACACCCAAACTGCAGGAGTATAAGCTTAGCAGGGTGGGTCAGGTCATTCATTCACTCACTATTTAATCACCTCCCTCCCTTTCACATCTCTTCTCATCAATTTTCAATCAGCAGCACACGCCATATCCATATTCACAACATCTCTCTCTCTCTCTCTCTCTCTCTCTCTCTATCTATATATCTATTTGGCCTTTCCTAAATCACCCTCCATCTTTTTCTCTCAAATTCTCTTAAACTCTTTCCACGTACACATCTCTTTTCTTTTCAATGATCTCTAAAATGAGTTGCAGTCACAATATCATATATTATAATACTACTCACCATTTTACCATATCTTTCCTCTTTCTTCTGATTACAACTTCAACCCAGCTCATCACTTTCACTGCTGCAGGTGATTTTATACATACAAATGTGATGTGCCATGACAAAGTTACTACTTCCTCCGTCCAAAACAGAAACAGAATGGAGGTTTGACTCATCATTTTGTCTCCCAAAATGATGAGTCAAAACTCTTTTTTTTTTTTGACAGAGGGAATATTTTTTTACGTATGTAGTACTATCGTTATATCAACTTATTTCTCTCTAATATTGCAGGTAGAATTTTGGGAAATCCATTTGACCATTCTCAGGTGAGATCGAATATTACATAAAACTCTTTCTTTGATTCGTTTCTACTCTCTGATATAAATAGTGATTGTTAAAGCCCTAATTCTTTTCAGTGTTTTGTGTTTTGATGTAGGAAGAAAAGATGATGTTAAGAGGGCAGATCGGTTCGAGGCCGCCACGATGCGAGAGGAGATGCAGTTCTTGCGGGCACTGCGAGGCCATTCAAGTCCCAACCAACCCCCAAATAAAAATTGGAAGAAGCAAGAATTCTACCACTCAAGTTTTCACAATTGCATACTCAAAAAGTGATGACAACTCCAATTACAAGCCCATGAGCTGGAAGTGCAAATGTGGCAACTTCCTCTTCAATCCCTAATTAAATCATTCACCTTCATCAATATATATATATATATATAATCTTTTAAATAATTCAAGAATATATGTTTTGTTTAGTATTTGTGTAAGTGAACAACAGTACTGTAACCAAGTTAATTGAAGTAGTACATTCTTTCTCCTTTTGGTCTCTGGTATATGTTGCTTTTAACCCCCACCCCTTTCAATTCTTTTTCATCCACACCCACAAGAGAACAAGTTCTCTTGGAGTGAAGCCCTTGTCTCCATTTTCTCTGTGTCAATATGCTCTGCTTTAGCACAGTAATTTTTACTGTTTCACTGCTTACCTTCATTTAGATGTACAACAAATATGTGCTTCCTTCATTTGTTCGATTTGTTTTTTATCATATGGCATCTGATCCACCCAATTACTCCCCCTTCAGTACAAGTTGCTCCCGAAATGAGTTCTTGTTTGGCTTTTAATAAAATATAAAAATCATTAATAAGGTGTTAATTGAGCCGAATTCAACTTCGACTTGCTTAAATAAATAAATAAATAATTCTAAATTTTTTCTCATTTAACTAAACCAAGCTAAAATAAATAAATAAATAATTCTAAAATTTTTCTCATTTAACTAAACAAACTTTTAAAAAGTCAGAGTTCAAACTTAAAATTGATTCATTTAACTAAACGAGTTTTTAATGAATTGAACTTGAATTTTTTTCATAAATAATATGAAATATTTATATTATCGAATCCTTAACGAATTAAACCTTAAATGAGCTAAGATCAAACTCGACTCGTTAAATTAATTTAGCCTTTTTAACGAACTCAACCAAAACTCGTTGGACACCCCTGATCATCAATGGACTAATATACCTTATGTAGTCACATAAAAAATGATTTTACCAAGCTTTACTAAAAAAATATAGTCATATATAATAAATGCAAAAATACAATAGTATCATTGCTATGTATTTTTATTGATTTTATTTAATGTGTTACAGTATGTTCTGCTTCACCACAGTACTACTAAACCTTTACTTACCTGCATACATGACCTTCCAAATATTTGCTTTCTTAATTTGTTTGATTTTCTTGTTATACGAAAATGGCATCTGAGATTCCTCATCTCAATAAAGCCTTAGCCAGTTGGCCTCAGTTACTCCATTCCAGTGCAACTTAATCCCCAATGTTCCATTACACTGGTGATCTTTTATTTATTTATTTGAACCTTGGGAAAAAAAAAACTTTGGTAAACAAGAACTTTTTTTTTTCTTTTACATTGATAAAAAATAAAAAATATATATTTTTTAATATGCATCCATAGAGGAGGGTTAAAACTTAAAAGTCAAATCAACTCATTTTGAGACAATTTTACTACTGCATTTTACAATTTTCAGACATATATTTAAACATGTATTAAAGGAAAGCCAGTTTTTGAATAGATAAAAGATTTGGTAGCTGAATAGGGCGCAAAAAATAATGACGATCTTCCATCACGGAATAAATTTTACTGGTTTGTAATTAATAATGGTTCAGAACACCGGTAAGTTGTTAAGAACTTGCAGTGGCAATCTGACTCCAGGAGAGCAGCGGAAGTACGGACACTGAATTCAACACTATAGGAAGCTACATAGGAGTTATAGCTATGTCTACCTGCCCAACTAATTAACTTGTCCCACTTTTCTGGTCATATTTCTGCAGCTTTTCTTGATTTGCAAGATAACTACTATTTAACATACTCGTAAAGCCATCTCAAGTGACAAATCTTCTACGTTCTTTGTGAAAATAAATAAAATATTTAAAACCAAAAAAAGGAAAGTTACTGACTCTGGATTCGTATTTCGATTTTCTGTGAGGCAGCTCATTTTTTTCCAGTTAAAAGCATGGGCAGGTAAGTTCCTAAGGATTAGCTAGTGGACTGCTATCTTATCATTTCTTTTCTTATCTTTTCACATTTTTAGTAGTATTCAAAAACGCGTTAGGTGACCTACTTAACTGAGGGAGCACCTAACCAATAGGGGATTATTTGGGATTAATCATTTTCCTTGCCGTTTTCATACTCAGTTGTGTGTTTGTTTTTAAATATTTATATTCAAATTATAACTACCTGGAATACTTTAATGCTTACAATTTTATATTATATTCACAAAGTTTGTAAACCAAAACAATAAAACTTTGTTAGTATGCAAGTACTTTGATTTATTTTTATTTTTTTAGCATACAAGGCAGGGAACTTACCGGCCCAGGGCGAGTACTTGGCCATCTAGAATTGCCAAATGAAAAAATCGGGTTTATAAGGAGTTTGGCCAACCCCTCTCGTTTGAACTCTGCCCAGAGCGACTTTTAGGACACTTTTTACAGTTCATCATGCAATAACAGTGTGTCAACCTCTCTGGAAAGAAAGTTCCTGCGCGAATTAAAGAGATCGTCTAATTGGAACAAAATGACTGATGAGGTCATTCACATCTCGCTGGAATATAGTCAATCTTCCTATCAAAATTGTGTTGATGTATCTGTTTGACATCCCTCGATTAGGCAAAAAGAATATTCGAGGACCTTCCTAACCCGTTACCTGGACCTGCTGCATTTGGGCCAGATGGGAAGTTATTAACGAACCAATGTGTGTTGCCTGCTACTGAGATGGACCAGAGTTCGTTTCCTTTTGTCAAAGATACTAATCTAATGAGGATATTGTCTAAGACCTTCAGTGCAGATTTACCCTTGCGTGCTGCTATGGTAAGGCTGGTTGCTATGTGCCTGATGACTGAAGTGTTTCGTGGAGTGATATGGGTGCTCTCTATATAGTGAAGTTATATTAATTATGTTGGATTAATCTTTTTGCTTATGTAAACACCCCTAGTTTGCTAATGCAACGGTTACAGAATATTTTCTATTTATGGACAAGGGCGTGCTTATAGATTGATTTAGAGTGATAGTAGCATTTGTCTATATTTGTTAAACGTAAATTTATTAGGAGAGAATATAAGCTATTTTCTACAAATAACAAATACCCAACACAAATTAGCTTATTCAAACAAACTACAGTGTGCGAATAACATAAGACAAATTCCTCGGGTGCTTGCAGTTCCATGTATAGATTGGCAAACACTGATATTTCTTAAAGATAATGCAAATATGTAGTAGGCTCAGCCCAAAGCTGACAGCAAATTCCAAGTTCAGCTTCAATTTAGCAATGAAATTCATATTGTTTGGGACAAAAATATGCAATTCAGAGTCACTATAGTTATGGATGATTTTAATAGTCATTAAAAATTAACTTGAACTTCTATTAATTTCACAGAACCTGATGAGGAACCTACTAGAACAGCATGTGACTTCCTTTTCTATTATGTTTCCCCTGTAAGAATTAACCATAACATGGCAACCTATCTTAAAGCAATATATATCAATGTCCAGCACTGAGATGTTTCGCCACAGATATATGCACTACAATTGACAAGTAAAGAAAGAAAACACTTCACTATTCCCATTCCGAAATAGTGTCTGTAGCAAGAGCCAAGAGCATACAGAACATCTACAGAAACAAAGTCTGAACTTTGAAAATACTGTAGAACTTGCAAATTTGAAGATAAAACAACTACTACAACGTCACAAAGCATGTATTATAGAGTAATTTAAGTGAAAACCTGAGTTTGATGATACCCTGCAATCACTTCTTGTCAATGAGAAGCTCCACAAACAAGTTGGTACTTCAATTATCGTCATAATCATCAATACCTGGCTGCATCCAACCATCAATCAATGTTGGGCCCATTGTATACTCTTAATATCAATCCCCTCCTTCACCATCTCATAAAGTGGGCTCATTTCCCTCAACTTCTCAACCTGCTTCACGGTGAGCTCAACAGCTCGATCAATCTCCTCCTCAGTAGTAAACCTCCCAATTCCAAACCTAATTGAAGTATGGGCCATATCCTCATCCACTCCCAAAGCCCTCAACACATAAGATGGCTCCAAACTAGCACTAGTACACGCACTCCCACTAGACACTGCAACCTCCTTCAACCCCATCAACAAACTCTCCCCTTCCACATAAGCAAACGACAAATTCAAATTCCCTGCATACCTCTTTTCCACACTCCCATTCACCACGACTCCATCAAGTTTAGCCCTAATTCCATTAAGCAACATCTCCTGTAACATTCCAATTCTCTTCTCATCATATTCCATCTCCTTCATTGCCAATTCACAAGCAGCTCCCATTCCAACAACCAAAGGAGTGGGAACAGTCCCGCTCCGAATCCCCCTCTCCTGCCCACCCCCATTCATTTGTGGCTCGACCCTAATTCTTGGCCTACGCCGCATATACAAAGCCCCAATTCCCTTTGGACCGTAAATTTTATGCCCACTCAACGACATTAAACTCACATTCCACTTCTCCACATCTACCGGAATCTTCCCCAACGCCTGTGCGGCATCCGTATGGAATGGAATTTTAAATTCTTTACAAATTTGTCCTATTTCCTCCATTGGTTGTATAACACCAATCTCATTATTAACAGCCATAACTGAAATTAGCCCGGTATCGGGTCGAATTGCAGCTTTGAGCTTTTCTGGGTCAATTAGGCCGTCGGGGTTTACGGGGAGGTAAGTTACATCAAAGCCCTCTTGTTGGAGATGGCGGCATGAATCTAAGACACACTTATGCTCGGTTTGAGTGGTAATTACATGTTTCTTTTTGTCCTTATAAAAATGGAGGGTACCTTTGACGGAGATGTTATTGGACTCGGTAGCGCCGGAGGTAAAGACGATTTCTTTGGGGGAGGCATTGATTAGGGCGGCTACTTGGGCGCGGGCGGATTCGACGGCCTCGTCGGATTCCCAGCCGTAGAGGTGGGTCCGGGAATGGGGGTTTCCAAAGCGGGAGAGATAGAACGGGAGCATGGCGTCGAGGACTCTGGGGTCGACCGGAGAAGTTGCTTGCATGTCTAGGTAGAGTGGTCTTCCGGATATTTTCACGCCTTTCATTGAAATTCCGGATAGGTCTTCGTAGGGTTCGATTGCAGCGGCAGCCGCGGTAGAGAGGGAGCGGATGTTTAGGGATTTGAGGTACGCCGTGCGGCGGAGAGTGACGGCGACGAGCTTGGCGGACATGATGTGCTCGATTTCGGGTTTTTTTGGTTTATGGAAGTATATAGTATAACCTGATAATTACAGCATTACATTTGTCAGCTGGGTACAAAAGATTTCGAATATACTGCAGTGAAAATTTATGTTAGCGAAAATAAATTAGATATTCTGACTTGTGACTTTACTTCCTAATTTTGTATGATTTCGTAAATATCAAAGGAAAAAAAAAAGAAGATAATATGTTGTACAAATTAGGTCATACATTATTAAATTATAAATAAACTTAAATTTAACATTAATTTTTCTAAAGTAAGAATTATTAAAATTAGGGGAAAAAAGAAGAAATCTATAACATTAATTTTGTATTTTAACAATTCCATTTATTTTCACTGAAAAAAAATTATAAATAGGTCTTGAAATGAATGTCTTTCAATTACAAGTTGGACTCAGTTATAAATTGGACTGAACCTCCGACGTTACTCGAACTAAATATAAATATTTATAATGTGTTAAAAATAATAAATCTTAATTTTTGTGTTTATATTTAAATAAATTGTTAGTGTAATTTATTAGTTTAAATTTTATCATAATATATATTAATAGAATCTTCCAATAATTTATTTTTTTAAAATAAAATTATTTAATATTAACATTAGCGTATAAGTTTTTTGGAATAATTTTCTTTTATTTATAAAATATTAACTTTGATTTATTAAGTATCATTACATTTTTTATTTACGAATTAACTAATATTTTTATGTGATACAACATAAAATTATTAAAAACTTATAAATACTGAAAAAATCATATTAGCCAATTAAGTGAGTATAATATTATCTTTTCTTGTTGTGAAACAAATGAGAAGAATATTTTATTTTTTTTGGACAAATGAAGTACTGTAAAAGATTATTGAGATTAATACACTAACTTATAATAGTGTATTTAATTTGTAAATTATTATGTATATATTTCAGAATAATATGAAGAGATTAATATAATTTATTAATAGCTTACCGAATTTAATTGCAACTCATTCAAGCTAAAAATCTAAAACTAATTTTAATAAATTAATTCGGTAAATGTACAAAATCAACTCACTATTTGTCTATTTATATTAGATTAAAATTTATTTTGAGCTACTAAGTATAAATAATATTTCAAATTGTATCCTATACTTTTATTTATGTTAAATCAAACCTTTTAACTATATATTTTTATTTCTTAATGCACCACTAGATCAAAAAAATTATTAAAATTGAGTATACTTAATAAGTTCAAAATAAAATAAAATAAAATTTTAAAGTGTAATTTAAAATATTATTATATTTAATGAACTCAAAATTATTAAACTATTTTTATTATGAAATCAAAACTAAAAAAAAAAAAAAAAAAAAATCTAATTTGACACAAATAAAAATATAATATAGATTTTAAAATATTAAATATACTTAATGAATTTAAAATAAAATTTACTCTATACTGTTTATATTGATGATTAATGATATAAATCAGAGTTGACATTTGGACTGTTAACTCTCCATTTACGTGCTGAATGTACAATACAATATGTTTTTGTGCAACAAAAATACGTACTTTATTAAGCACGGATGAAGATTTTTTTAATTACGACTACCAATTCCCATGAACAAATTGCTATTAGAGAATGGTAACTTCCATAGTTCCAACTTTAATACCATCCATTGAAGGTAGGCAGAGAATGTGCAAGATCAGGGAAAGACGATTTACAGTACTCGGGTAACCAAATTATTATTTACGCAACTGTCCATGGTTCCAGGCGCGACAAAGTTTCACCGGAAGCATCAAACATCTACAAATAGCAGTTGACAAGACAGTCGAAGCGCTCACCAAATCACACATTTCTCTAAGCACATTACTAAGAAAAAGTGACTCAAAAAAACATGACAATAATTCCTTTAGAGCGTGTACTTGTAACCATACAAACCTGCAGAAACTGGAAGAACGAAAACCAGTCATTTATTTGGATCAGTGATGCTTCTTTTTCTCAAAAAGACCATCTGGACCTGCATGTCATAGAAGATCTGTCAACCGTGTTTGCTGATGTTAAAGATCATCCAGTAATGAACGCTTCGAAACAGAAATAAAAAGACAAATATAAGAAAAGACGTATACATTTATGGGAAAAATCAGAAAAACTACATTCGTGTCACTTCACACTAAAACCTATATTAAGCCTTCAAAAAAATTAAGTAGACAATGTATTAGAAAAATCAGAACCATAATACAGATGCGAATAATGTGAGGATCGGGCGGAGGTCGGAACTGGGAGGATTGGAAACCATATACATATGCTGGCCCATTGTCAAACCTTACTGAATGAACTAGAAAAACATATTTTCAGCGACCCCACTAGAAAACAAGAATTGGCCCATTATAAATTTGCAAATCTCAAAACGAGATCCACAATTTTAAGATAACTTAGATATAAAAGGAATATAAAAGTTTGACATAAAATAATCCAGTTAAAAGTATTTGTGAATGTCAAAACACTCACCACTTGAACTCTAGAAAAAATTGTTTGCAAAACAAATAAGAACAACACAGAAGTCATATTATGCATGTTCTCCGAGCCTCTATATGCCTTATATTCTCACCCTCACCTGAAGCACCACAGACACGGATTTATGGTGAAGACTTACCCCAAAGCATCAATTGAACTCAACAGCTTGAGACTGATCCACTTCCTCCTTGAAATTCTAATTATTTTTCCAATCAAATACTAATTCAGTAATTTTCCCCATCAATATTATAATCTATGCCCCAAAGTAGCCACCCTTATATCCCCTGTAAGACAAAAAAATTTATTGACCTAATACTTTGGAACAAACGATCATATTAATGCAGCAGGAAATAAGAAATGCCACTTTGTTCTCCGCTGTGGACAAACCATCACACCCACCACCCTAGTAAGCTTTAAAGTTCTGTGAGGACTGAGGAGTCGAGGTTGCTTCAAAAACAAAAGGTAACACACGAACAATCAGAACCATGGATATCTCAGAGACTCGTAAACTAACATACGTCATCGCTGAACGAATCACACCAACCAACTACAACATGCATTATTGTTATATCTCGATAGTTCCATCTCAGAATCAGTACCAAGCACCGAAGCTCAAACTTAGGGACAAACATAATAAATTTTCCCACTGCAATTTGGTACGAGTTCAATGTTTCAGAAGGAAAAAGATTATAGCAAGAAAGATCGATCAACTCTACCAACATTTTATGAATAAAACCTGAATAAAAATTTGGGTAAAAACCCTCAAAAGTGTTTATATCACTTACCCCAAGGAAATTCCTTGTTACGAATGTGAAGATATGGGTATGGCTGCAAAGACAATTGAGAGAACAAAACATTATAGCTCATATACATCCGCATATGAATCACCGCCTAAGTTAGCAATCTCCATCTAATCAAATGCATCATAGATCAGCTAATGAAATCTGTATAATAAAAAAATAAAAATAAAAACTTACGGGGGGCTCTTCATAATGGGGATGACCCTTAGAAAGGTTAACAATAGTCAGAATAGTGCATATTGCAATGCCTGCATAAGTAATTTTCTCCCACTTTTCCGCCTCATCTGCGCAGATAAAATATCTATAACTCGGAAATGGAAAATTCTCAATCTCATTTCAGGTATACTAAGGCCTGAGCCCTTTGTAATAGCATCATTAAGTTTCCAGTTTGGTACATATATATAAGTAAAATAAAAACCCAATACGTAATAAGTGAAATCCTAAAATCAATAAAATGTAAATTTTAGTTAACATAATTGAAATTCACGTCAGATTCACCGAACAACATATACGAAATGGATATAACTGTGTAAATACATACACGTGTGGAGACGAGGGTTTAAAAATAATAATAATAAAAAAAAGAAGTCATACAGGTATCATCGTGGCGGTGGGATGAAGAAAATGTCCTCTTGGAAGCCGGAGTTCCACGCTGGCCTCCTCGCAAGGCCGTTCGTAGGCCAGACCTCAATACCATCGGCGACGCCATTTTTGTCTCACTTCCACATGCTTCCTGAATCATCTGAACTTGTTCTACACGGTCTTGTATCTGAAACTGATTTACAAAGTACACGCGCAGGTCCGTGCCACGTGGATTGTAATTATTTGCTTTGAGAAAACAGTATTACTAAGGGAGACAATTCTAGAAACATATTTCTATAACCTTCTACTAACTTCTATCATGTTCCTTTTCCTTTTATTATTTATTTATTTATTTATATTTTTTGGGGGGGGGGGGGGGGGTGGTGGTAAATTCTATCATGTCCTTTGAAAAGGATTGACTTTCTTTCGAGGAAAATTTGTATACAATAATTCGCGAACTCATACAAGCAAATAATTACAGCTCTTTACCCTTTTATAACAGTTGAGAATCCTTCTATATTTTATTTTTTGTGGAAAAAATAGAGTTAATTTTGGTTTTTCGGGTTAAAAATCAGTAGAACAAACAGACTATACAATGGCTAGTGAGGTTGCTCTCGTAGCACCTTACATGGGTGGTTAGTTAACTTGAAATAATCAAACTACACATCAATTTTAGAAAAGAAAAAAAAAAAGTTAAAAAAAAAAAAAAAACAAGTCCAAGATGGACATAGATATACTTCTATATATGAATTAGTAGAATAATAAAAGTATAGTAATAAATCCTTTCATCTAATATAGTGAAAAACATATGTTAAATACGGAGTAGGCGATTAACGTAGCAATTCCATGTGCAACTCTATACTACCGTATCAAGTTACAAACACCACTATGTTCAAAGAGACTCCAAAAACTCATGCACTCATCTATCTTATAAAGTCGAAAGAGGTCGTTTACTTGGTATTATCACTGTAAAAAAAAAGTAATATGTTAAAATAAAATTCTACTTTCTTGATCTTAATTTAAATGTCTTTATTTTTTAAGTATTTGTAGTACAGAGTTTAAGACACTCTAAAAATATATTTATAAATTATATTTGCATGTTATATTTTTTAATATATTTATTAAATA
>JAUMHB010032228.1:0-21157 GCA_032359685.1 Pittosporum tobira | reverse complement strand
CGTTGACATTCTTTTTGTCGGAAACCAAATAATTTTATTTAGTACTTCAAAATATTAAAAATACTGGGTTCTTACATGCACTATAATAATGTGATTGAATTCTCACTATTATGTGGAACATAAAATGGTGTAACATCCATCATTATGTGCTATATAATGTGGTGAAACTTCCACAATAATGAGAAAAACAAAAAGTTATTTAACATAGATAGACGAACCGAGTCTGCCACTCTATGGGCGCCACTAGATTGGGTCAACCCGACTCATTTTCCAACAAAAACAAATACATACAGTTTATAGGAATTAATAATTGAGTTTGTTTGAAATTATAGGAGTTTTTGACACACAGACTGGACTGCTTGATTTCAGATCCAAAATTTTATTCATTCTCAAGTAAAGATTCAAATTTATTCTTACTTCAGAGTGTTAGCTATTTGCTCGGCCACCATGGCCAGGGCAGGTAGACTGCAACTCAGGCTTTTTTAGTTTGGAATGCGACTGTCTTTGTTGGTTGGCTTGATGCCTTTGGTAAACACCATGTTTATGTAATAACAGTTTAAATTTTGAGATTACGGTATTTTAAACAAAATAATATGATATTATCTATTTTATTTTACAAATTGACGACGTTTTGAATTATAAGACAATGTATTTCACAATATGATCCACCTTTCTTCTCTTAAATTTTTTTGATGAGTTTGTAATACTCGTTTGTCATATTCTTGCTTACTCCAATGTTGAGCAATAATAATGAATTGTGTCTTTAAATTCTAATCCCTTTGTGTGTGAATCTATTTACTTTAGAATTTCTAATTGTGTTGATTATACTACACTTTATATATTTTTTTTATTTCACACAAATTAGGGCATTCTATGCACCATCAACAAATTTTTTGGCAACCGATTTACCTTCCAGCAGAGAATTAATTTGGATGATTTGGGTCACTAATGCTTTGAGGCGTAAACCAACCCGATTTATTGTTCGCTTTAGGGCGGATCTTTTATGTATTGCTTAGCCACTTTTAAAAGCCTGTTTTTTAAACATTAACTCTCTCTCTCTCTCTCTCTCTATATATATATATATATATATGAAATAATTGTAATTTTAATACAAAAAAATAATTAATTTGACAAAAGAATTTAAATTATACCAATATTTACACAATAGATAAAATATGTAATAGAAAATTTGACTACGATGGGTTACGGTTTGAAGATGGTTCATATTAATTAATCATGCATTGCGTAATGAAATACGTATTACTAAGAGCATTTGCGGAAGGCCTTCTAGAGAGAGTGATGCCCGAGTAGTGACAATGTAAATGAGTTAATCAATAAAGAAAAAATATTCTTTTTTTTTTTTAATTTTAAAATTTTAATTTTAATTTTTTTTTAATTTTTCGATAAAAATTCATATTTCACCTTCAACGTACAATTATAGTAAATCATTCAACTTTTTACTTCATTTTTTTTTTTTTTTTTTTTTGTTGTCAAAATCTTCTCTCACGATAAGAGTCCTAGGTTGATATTATTACACATCTGAATTTAGTATTCGATTTTCATAATTCCATCTGTCTGTGGCGGTGATGGAAGACTGAAGACTCGATCACACGTACGTACGTTATTACTCTATTTTAATAATAGGTTGTCATATCATCCTAGGAGAACTGGCTAATAGGGAGAGAACGCTTAACCAGTTTCACACCTTGAAACGACAAGTAACTGACAAAATTTTAATTTTAAATATATCTTTAACAAATTAATAATAAAATACTGTATATATTATTTAAAATATTTTTATTTACCTAATTAAGTAAATATCTATTCACTTTTAGAATTTTCAAAAAATATACCCAAAACATTAAACGTTTTAAATAATGATAATACTAATGGACTAAATTAATACTATATATTATATATAAAATATAAAATAATTAATTTATATATTATAAAATATAAATTAAATTCACTTTTTGTGAAATTTCCTACTAGTGTCACAAGTGATATATATATATATATATATATATATATTCAACTGTTTACAATAAGGACAAGTAACAAGTCTGCAATGTAGATCAATTTAAGGACCATAATTTCAATTCCTTGTGAAAATCAATTACTCCGTCAATACGTCCAGATGGGAGTTTCAGTCATTTAATGTATTTTGGCATTTCGGGCTGCAATCACGCATAATAATACATCAACTGTTGACCAGACCATAAATAGAAATGCATTGCAAGTGTTGGTTATTTACATATTTCACTTTATGATATACTAGCTCTTATTCCGTGCGATCTACACGAATGCTATAACGTCAAATTAATTTTAAAATATTATTTTTTACAAAAAAAATGTAATTATTAATTTTAAAATAAAGAAAAATTTAGAGTAATTAACAAAAAAATAAAGTTACAATAGGACTAACACAAATAAATATCGTAACCTTTGTTTCTCCTCATTTTTTTTTAAGAAGACAACCGAAAAAGAGGTTGAAACGAATAACATAATAGAGGGCATCAAGTCAGTAATCCACCATAATACATCTATTTATATTAATATTTATCTTTTATATTAAGTGAGAGAAAATTTTAACAGTTATTTTTGGTATTATCAAAAGTTAGAACTTTGTCACAATTTATTAATAAAAATAATCATTTCTTAAAAAAAATAATAACTACTTAAAGAAATTGCTTATTGCTCATGAATTGCACACATATCGTGTGTGCATAGCGATTAGTATTTATAAAATATGAGAGAGAGAGAGAGTCTGAAGGCGTGTCGTAATAGAAGATAACAAAATTATTCTCTAATTTTAAATTTAAATTAACTTATAATAACTTCTATCTCATCTTTCTATACAATTTTATTTTTAAATAAATTATCTCTCATTTTATTATAAATAAATTATTATCTCACACACGTAAACGCGTGTGCCTTTCATTATAGTCAGTCTTAAAGCAGTCTCCGGAGGGAAGGAACTCTCTTTCTTATAAAACATAATAATTTCAAATAGAAGAATAATTAAATCTTGAATAAGACTAAAGAAACAAATACGGTTGCACTTTCCTTCCAAATTTGTCTTTCAAAAGTTCTTGTCGCAGAAGATATATAAAAGTCAAAAAAAAAAATGCATGTTGTACAAATAAAAAAAAATAAAATAAAAAAATTTAACCTAAAACTCTTTCAAGAACCTGGCATAAACATCTGTACAAATATTCTATACTTGTAAATCGAAATTTTAATATCCAAAAAATAAACTTGAAATCTAGAAATTGTTATTTTTTAAATTTTTCTTAAAATCCAACGTGGAATTTCAATGAAAAAAGCTAATATATAATTTAATAATGCAAAGATTATTAAATGATTAAAATAAACAATTTAGAAGTATATTTGTATTCATTGTGACTTAGAACATTAAAAAAAAAAAGTAGAAGTATTTTACGTACTTCGAGTAAATGATCCCTCCCCTAAAATCATTTGGTACTTTCATTCTAATTCCGTCAAAAATATACCAGCACTTCAACATGATCATGTGCAATAGTCAAACAAATTAGGAGTACGTAAAAACACAATCGATACAATCTAAAATATATAAGTTTTGACCAATATAATTCATATATAACAAACTATTTCATGTAGGATTCTAATTAGGATATGTAAACATAAAATATATAAACGTGAGCATCAGAAAAAAAAAAAAAAAAAAAAAAAAAAAAAAAAAAAAAAAAAAAAAAAAAAAAAAAAAGACCTTGAAAATGGATATATGGTTAATGAGATAATTTTTTTTAAAATATAGAGTTTTAGAGTAATATTCACTATGTCTTAAAAAAGATGTCTAGTATCTCATCAATTTGTCTCAAAAACTCAAAAAGTGATGAGGTGGGGGACATTGTTTTTAGGACAGAGCAAATATAAAGTGTCGTGTAGATAAACTGAAATTCACCCTCTCAATTTTGTTTTTTTGGCATTTATATATTATAAAATGGACACTTTTGAATCGGAATCAGTTTTATCTGTTGTTATATTGTCTGTCTCAAGTTAAATTAACGGTTATATTTTATTTAAAATTTAAAATATTTCCTTATAAGTAATAAATTTAAATATAATATAATTATTAAATTAAATATGAGACAGTGAGAGGGACAACTGCTATATCATTTTAACATAGAAGCTTCCACTCTGCGTACACTTCAAAATTGCATTTCGTCCTTGGAAATACTTGGAAGAGCAGTCTGGGAAAACTTAAACATCTATTTTTTTTTGTTTTGTTTATTAACTTTTTTAAACAAACGCTAAACCGATGTCATCGAATTCTATCAGTGGACGTTTGGTAATAATGTTAAAAAATTATGACATTTAAATGTAATAAAATATTATATTTGGTAGATTATGATATATTAAATTTAAATTTAAAAAATTGAGTTTGCATCTTAAATCCAACAAAAACTTAAAATTGGATTTAAGCTGCAAATTGTGGCCTGAAAAGTTGTAACAAACAAGCCCTAATGTGTATCATGTTTGGAATTGATTATTAGAGCTAATTATAAATTATTTTTAAAAATAAATTATCATAAAATAAATTTTTTATTAATTTCAAAAAAATACTCCATTTGTCCTAAAAAGAATGAGTTCAGACACTATTTTTATCGTCCCAAAAAGAATGACTTAATCTACTACTTTTAGTTTGTAATTAATTTCTTATACTCACTTTATGTCACATCAAAACTATATTTTTCTCTCTCTATCTTTATAAAATACATTTATAAAGATAATTTTGTTAAAAAAATATACTATCTTTTAAAAAATTAGTTTCCTTAATTTACGTACTTTACGTATTTTACTAATCATTTTTGGAACGGAGGAAGTAATAAATTAAGTATAATAGCACTTTTAGCTTATTTGAACAAATTATTTTATTTATAACTTATTTTAACGGACATATAAACTTTAAATTATTCTAAAATAATATGTGCCAAACAGAACGGTGTATTAAGTTTAACTTCAAATCCTTCCATCTGTGGTGAATTAAGGTTGAGACTTGATGGATTATTCCCAGGAAGTGATTAGGTGAAATTGACGATTTTTTTTTTCTTTTCAAGTGAGTGGTGACAATAGTTTTACAATGTTTACAAATACATAAATATAAGATTAGTCAAGGTTCAAATTTAACGATTATAATTTTATAATATTAATTATGGGTTAGAACTCTCACATAATAAAAGAAACAAGACTTTGCACCATTAAACTCAATAATGAAAAAATAAAATAATCATATCTAAAAAGAGGAAACAAGAATTTCATTGGCAAATTGATGAATGTTTAAATATTATCCAATAAAAATGAATAATAACTTTTATTGATACTCATTGTATAACAGTATTTGAGACACGCATATTCATCCTTTAAAATAGTATGTGAAAGCCCGCCAGGCCATTCTACACCTAATAACTGTAGTCTAATCCAAATTGCCTTCTAACTGGTCCTTTGAATGAGCATATTAGCTTGGGTTTTCATCTACTTTGGGCCGTTGGACACCTCTAGTTCTTACGTATGCAGATTTTATCAAAAAATTGAGTATGCGTGAGAATTGTTAAGTGTTCGTTTGGTAAATGTTTATGTTTTAAAATTTTAATTTTAATTTTTAATTTTTAATTTTTTGGAAGTAGTAGTAGAAAAATATTATTTGGTAACTATTTTTGTTTCCATAAATGTGGAAGCAAAATCTATTTTGGCAGCAAAAAAATGAAAACACTAAAAATATGTTTCTTTAATTTTGGAAGCACGAGATATAAATTAAGTCATGTCTTTGATTTTTTCTGGCAACCAATGTTATCATCAAAATCCTATGTTAGCAGAAAAAAAAAAAAAATTAAGAGCAACTCTTCTTCTTTAGTTTTTTTAAATAATATCAGATTCAATAATTTTTTTTATTAGTACTTTCGATATATTGTTTTATATAATTTAAAACAATATATTAAAATTCAAATAAAATCAATTTTGTTTTCAAATATTATTTTTTATTTCACATATTTATTATAGCACGTAGTTATCAAACATTGTTTTTTAATTTATGATTCTACACGTGAAGACAAGTAAAAGTAAAAGTATATGAAATCAAAAACCTACAACAAAAACATGAAAGCAGAATCAATTACCAAACGAGCCCTAATTTTAACGAAAAGAAGTATTAAATTCACCGGTATGCATTACATTTCTAGCTTAAAATGTTCCACTAAAATACAATTAAATGTAGATTATATTAGTAGATTTAACAAATTCACTTGTAAATTTAATAATTCCCAAGAAATATTATATGTATCTTTTATTCATTTTTGGTACAATTTAGTTCAAAATAGTAAAGTATAAGTTGAAACAAATGCATCTATTAACCAATTATATAGGTTATATTTAATTTATAACTTATTTCAAATCAACTGAAACAATAATATTCTTAAGATGATTTATTTTAAAAATAAATTGTAAACTGATCAAATAAACGGTGAAAAAGATGACCTGTGTTTAAAAAAAATAATCATATATAACACTCATATACTAATTATATAGTAAATAATACAAATGTAGTGAATTATTTTAAAATATTTTCACCTTAAATTATGTTGTCACATGTGCTAAATACATGTTAGGAATAAAGTAAGAAAAAAATATAATGTACGAAAATAAGTCTCATCATTGTTGATATAACGCTGATCGAAGACAAATCACTTGGTTTGTGGAAATATTTAACAGATCGACTCAAAGTTCCCAACATCTAAATTAGATCATCTGAAACCCTAGTCAGATCATCCTCTCCATGATCGTTAGACCTCCACGTTGCACATACTACTACAACATATGAGTGTATCATAACGGAATCCTCAATTTGAACAGCAGTCTGAAATCATTCCCAATGCTTCGCTTCATTTATGAGATTTGCTGGACAATGGTGGTATTCTATTATTTCTCATTTATTTAGTTTGCTCTTTCCATCCTCCAAAATTAATCATATTTTTCTGAATTTATAAATTTTAATAATATATTTTTATATCATATTTACTCCTAAATACTATAATGAATGGTAAGTGCTTAAAATGTTTAAATTAGTTAAATTGTCATGTTTAATTTATAAAAAATATATACTTTTTACTATAATTGTACGTTGAAGGTGAAATATGAATTTTTACCGACAAATAAAGAAAAAAAAAAAAAAAAAACAATCTTGGCAACTGAATTAGCCTATCTTCACATTATCACCGGAAGTTGAGTGCCGCCGGCTGTACAAAGTGTCTTTTCCCGACTGGAACCAAAAAAAACATTGTTGGTACGAGGGTGAGTATTTAGCAACGGTATCCACCGTTTTTGCTAAACTCGTTTTTTCTCATAATATTTTCTAAAGGGTTCACCAATTACTCACTAGGTCCCATAATATAAACAAAATATGTGTGACATGACTTATAATATAAATAAAAAAAAAATATTATAAAATTTTATTTTTATATTATTTGAGTTGTATTTAACAATATATAACTAAAAAGAATAAATTAAAGTATAAATAAATAATGTTAATATACTTCAGAATGTGCTGGTTATATTGTAGGATGGTAGAGAGTATGATTTAGCTCATTTTAGTTTTAAAAAAAATAACAAAAAAGCGTCAGGGATTAGCTCAAATTGTTAGAGCTGCTCGATCATTAATTTGAGAAATTGACCTCGTGAAATTAGGTGGAATTTTAATATTACATTTTTATTTAATAAAATCAAAAAGATTAGAGATGAATCGCATTATATCTTGCAACGTTACATGATAAAATGATTGTAAATTTGTAATTAATGTTCAGAATAAAAAAACTAAATTTAAAAAAAAAAAAAAAAAAACAAACAAACAAACGAAAACACGCAACTTGCTGATTTGTTGAGCTACGTGTACTCTCAGCACTAAAGTCATCACCAATACGTTATTCGAAGCGAACGACTCCGTTCTGTTTCCCTGTTACTTACTTTCTCCCCTGCCAAAACAACTTCCATGTCGATCACCTTCAAATCCTTCCTTTTGAAACCCTAGTTCATCAATCCATCACGCTATCTCCGCTTTCTGAAAGCCTACATGGCGGTGAGATCAGGCGGGCCTAAGCTGTCATTCGACATTCTCACCACCAGCACCTCATTCGAGGACAGTGACAACACTTTCTTCTACAGATCCAATTCCGACAATTCAGTTCTCGAAAACGGCGACGCATCCAAATCTCCAAAACCTAATCGCCGGAAACGCAAAAACAAAAGAAAGAAGAAATTGATCGATAATTCAATATCGGAAGATTCAGCTGGAGTGGAATTGGATTGTAAGAGTTATAGTAGTGTGGTTCAGACTGTTGTGCGTGAGGAGGTTAGGGTTAGGGAGGATAACAGTGTTGTTAGTACAGTGAATTCGGTTAATGGACCTGAGTTTTCTAATTTGAATGTTGGAGAATTGCGGCTGAGGAGTGTGGTGGCGTATGGCCGCAGAGAGGAGGAGAGTATTGGTGGCAATAGTGAAGAATTGGACCCTTTGGGGACTAAACTGGAGTTTTTCAATTTAAACAGTGGAGAATTGAGGCAGAGAAGTCTGGTAAATGGCGGTGGTAGAGAGGAGGTGTCAGAAAATCTGAAAGAGGAGATTAGTAATGATAATAATAGTATAGAATTGGATTCTTTAGTGGTGAAATCAAGGCCTGAAATGAACGGAAATGTTGGTAGGAAACTGGAGAAGGAAGAATCATTGGATTGGAAGCAAGTTATGGCTGAAGATCCAGATTGTGAGTGCTGCTGATTTGCTTTTTAGTTAATGAGTTTTTGTCGTTACAGATTGAAAATTTCTAGTGATTGTTTAAACATCTGTTGAGGAATTTATGATTGTCTTAATTTGAAAGGAAATGACATGGAAAGGCTTGATTAAATTTCCATTTAGAAAAAGAACTTACAATGCTGATGAATTTAGAATGTTGTCAGGAGCGTGGATAATTTTGGTTAATGGAAATGTAGTACACTATAAATAGGTTACACGTGGCATGCAGTACAGGCTAAAACCTAGTACGTTATTTGTGACTTTATATTTTAGGATGCTTATAGTTAGGAGTTTCTTGCAATCTATATACCTAAAAAGCTGAATTTCGTAGAAGAGTTACACAAACAAGCTGATTGTTTAAGAAATAATTGATTGAAAATGTGATCTTTTAACATCCAATAGTAAGTTAGAATATTGATATCTGTGCAATCCGACAAAAACAATTATTTAGTCACTACGTTTAAAGTTCCAGAATGTAAAGAATATCATGGTGGGGGGTAGTGAAATGCAGAAATGCAGTTTGGTAGGTCAGTAAGAGTCTTTGGTGATTTTGGTTTAAATAATGAAAAACCTTGAGATCTGAAATCAGAACTTTGTTGTCAAAAGATGTTATTTTTATATCTTGCAAGTTGTGACTGTTTCAGATACTTGGAAATTCATTAGGCTTTTTCTTTGTAGATGCTGGAAATCTTGTATCGAAACATGACACGTACTTAGAATTTTAAGCACTTTAATTATCAATTGAGATTTTTATGTGGATATAAGAAGTTTGTTTGCTAAATTAACCTTATGCTAGCTCAAGTTATAGAGAGCCTAGTCAGGTTTACCATAAATCGCTGCACCCCTTGCAATTTGTGATTTGGTGCTCTTCATTCTGGATTAGAGAATCTTATGTTCCAACATCGAACTCTAGCATAGAAACAAGGATGAATAGGAGTCCAAAATAATACGAATCTGAAGCTTTGTTTGTGTCAACAACCTTAATTGATTACCATCCCATGCTTGCTTTAGGGAAGCAATGTTTTTATAGGTATTATTTGAGTAAGGAATTAATTTATCCCCTTATAAATAGAAATTTAATGGAAGGGCAACTATAATTACATAAAATAATTTTGCTTTTATGCGGTTCGAAGAAGCCTACCCCTAGCATTCTACGTTTTATGGTAAGTGAATCAAAATCGTAATTAAAATCATAGGTGGCAATGATGTCCTCTGGGACCACCTAAACATTGTATACTATGGGCCTATCAAGTGTGCGTGCACCCGGTGATTTACTCCATACACACCCGAAGGGTAGTGGTTGCGGGTTTCTTCGTGATATATAAATAATGAAAATTCAAGCTTAAACAACATTAAAAGAAATCTGACCCAAGGAAATCAAAAGAAATTTACATATTGGAGAATAGCAGTAAAAAGCAAGAAATTACTTGCACTGTTCAAGTCACCCTAAACAAGAAATAGACGTAGCTGACACTGTGGTTAGAAGTTCACCAACTTCTGTATGTACCATAACATTACCCTATACATTCTAAATTATCAAGCATTGTTCTGTTAGCGTAAAGTCAATTATTTCATCCTCGATGGATCCTTATGGTGTGTCCTGAATGATTCATGCATTTTTACAGCAAATTACATATGAAACATGATTTGTAAAATTGTGACAGTTTACGTTTCATACAAGTTATTGTAACTTACTACAAAGGTTTTGTATAATGATGTGCAACTTTGGTCTGTTGGCCTTTCGGTGGTTCCTTGTTATAGAAACAAATGCTCCTCTTTTTCTCTTTATGACTTGTTTCTATGAATTTTTTGTCAGACATGTTCCCAATAGAGAAGTCTCCAGTGAAATACTTTATGGAAGAACTGTATTGTGGACATTCCTTAAGGACCACAACAAATACCGCGAATGAGAAAGAACGGGAAAGGGTATACGATACGATATTCCGGTTACCATGGCGTTGTGAACTGGTAAATATTCCTCTATCATAACCACTTGATAATAATTAGAGCTACGTGTTCTTAACGGATATGTTTACTGTTTCCACTCTTGCAATCTCTTGATGCACAAATAATCATTGTTATTGTGAGAAATTCCGATGTCTGTACTTAATTTATATTTTTCTAGCACTAATAAATCTAAAGTGTAGTGCTTGGGGTATTGATCTTTTTTGGAAAGGAAGTGTGTGCGAATTTTTTATTTCAAGAGTAGGCTGGATCCGACCGGTTGTGCTTTTTCTGTTAGAACTAGGAAAATGTATTGTCATCATTGAGGTTGGAGCTCTCATTGTATTTTCCTATATAGCTGGACTTTCCCTTTCACTTTTTCCTGAAAGTGTCAGAGTGCATTTGTATTCTGGAGATGGGATACAATATAGATGTTATGAATGTGAAACTAGTATGTTTACCAAAAAAAACCTATCAGTCAAGTAAACTTGAAAGTAGGATGTAATGATGTATACTAAATCTATCCATGACTATATAATTTGTCAGTGATATATTCTAATGATGAATATGCATTTTGCAGCTCATAGAGGTTGGCTACTTTGTTTGCTTGGATTCATTTCTATCATTAGTAACTATCATGCCCACAAGACTTCTCATGACCTTTTGGAGGTTTCTGAAAGCAAGGTTAGTTCTTTGACTTTTCAAGTAATTCTTTTTTGGGCTTAAAAGCATTAATAGGTTCGACAGATGAAGATTATTTCTGATTAAAAGCACACAGGGCCACAGAAAACAATTATGCCTCACCCATAGTTCTACCGTTAAAAAATCCATGTTGCTTGTCACAGGCAGTTGAGGAGGCCATCGGCGGCAGAGCTGTCTGATATTGGTTGCTTTGTTGCTCTGGCTTGTGGCGTCAGTCTCTTACAACAAACAGGTTTAGTGAGGAAATTCGGCTCTTTATTAGTGATTTGCTTTGCACTGTTGCTATATTTGCGCAAGTAGAGATACAAGTATGATGTGCCACGTCGTAATCAGTTGGTTATATACTGACTTCCTCTTTTGGATTTTCTGTTGTTAATCAGATATCAGCCTAATATATCACATGATACGTGGTCAAGGGACAATCAAGCTTTATGTGGTGTACAATGTGTTGGAGGTGAGAAAATAATTTTATGAATCTAGAATGGAGCGTTAGCCCAAAGCTTCTCATATTTCATTGGCTGAATTTTCTTTTAGCAATTAAAATTCTTGTTTCTGCTACAGACTACAGACTACCCTCATCGTTTTTAACATAGTATTGCATGAATAAGCACTCTTTAAGAATGATGATATAATTCTGCTGTAGTAGGAAGAGCTGCTGCAAACTATAAATGAGAAAAAGAAAACAAGTGCTTCATTCAGGCTTGACGCCTTTCCATACATAATTAGAACTAAAAAGTTGAAGGCTCAATGAATCAATCTTGTTGACTTGCAAATTAAATATAATATAATGACTCTAAAATAGTTTCAGAAAATTGTTGAAACATTTTGAAAATTGTATGACTTGGTGGCATTTTGGCATAAATGCTCAAGGATTGCTCTCTACTATTTCTCACGCATAGTAATTGTCTGCAAATGGATTGATGTCTTATCTTCTATTGAAATTTAGGGGGATCTAGTTCATCTTTGTTAAACAGGTGTACGACTATGATGTCAATATGTCTTTAGTTTAGGTTATTTTATTTCTTATATTTTGCCTAATATGGTGGTTATAGCATGCGCAATGAAATTTAAACAAACTGATATATTGCCATGGTGACAGATATTTGACAAATTATGCCAAAGTTTTGGTGGAGATGTGTTTGAGACCTTGTTCAATTCTGCAGAGGGACTTGCAAATTGTTCCCCAGAAACCATGAGATACTGGCTATGGAGATATATTTCTGACGAATTTTTAGCCGTGGCTTCATCAAATATCCTTTTTTTTGTGCAGTAGTATCTTTGTTTTTTTCCCGGTGCCAGTATATGTAGTTATATACTTATATATGCAATCTGAAATTTGTTGAATCCTTAACCGTTCATACTCATTCATTCATTTGTCTTGTTAGCTCAGGCCATTACTCTGTCAACATGTATAGTGGCTCACAATAATGCGTTGCCTGCTTTGCTGGTTTCAAACAATTTTGCTGAGATTAAAAGCAATGTGTTTAAACGTTTTAATAAGGATAATGTACAGACCATGGTATATTATGGTGCGCCTTTTCTCCTTAATCTTTTACTGAACTTATTTCTGCTGTGTTTTGTGTTTGCTTTTTATCTTCACCTCTGTGAAAGAGCAAAACGAGAAAGTTCTTTTGCTTTATATCCTTCTTGCTCAATATATAGTGCATCATTTTGAATATCATCTCGTATCAGCACAACAAATAGATACTCCATATGTATACACGGTATAAAAACAAATTTCCAAGATACAGCCAACTGCACTGCTGTTGGGGGGTTGAAGCGGGTTCTGTTTGTTGGGGTAGGTTTGTTCAAGGTAATGAAATCTTTTGACGCTCCGCATTCTTGTCATAGTGACTAGGATTAGAGACCCAAGGTGATAGGATGATAGCCTAGTGATAAGGCCTCTCCCTTTACCCTGCAAGGTCAGGGTTTGAGTCTATCGCCCTCCCCTTCTGTTGGACGCGCGGGGGGGGGGGGGGGGGGGGGGGGGGGGGGGGGGGGGGGGGGGTGGGTGTGGGAAGGGGAGAGTAGGGTTAGCAACAATTGTAGTTAAACTTGAACTCATCTCGTACTTTTATCTTTTTGTTTGTGTTTGTGAATCTTTGACTTAGGTCTTTTATTACTTGTTCTTCTGTAAATGAGGACTTTTCATTTTTATAATAAAAGAAAATATTTATTTATTAAATTAGGGGCTCAATTTGTTTTATTTTGTTCAATGGTATTGCCGGTGACCAGATTCAGTCGAGAGGTTCCATATTTCTGCTTTCATTTTATTCATCTTGGCTCAACATATTCTGGAAGCTGAGTATCCTTGGTTCGAGAATTTCCTTGCTGTAAGCTCTACTTCCTCTCTGTAAAATACACTTTTCAAGAGATAAAATGAAAAGTTCCAAAATATAATTATGGAGATTTTTTCTCTTATATTGGATCTTTTCTGCTTGTGCTTTGCCTGGAGCTCCAGAATGCTTCGATGGTTTATATATGTGAAGTGATGATTGATATAATCAAGCATTCATTCATTGCAAAATTCAATGACTTAAAGCCCATTGTATTCTCTGAATATCTTGAAGACCTTTGCAGACAGGTATTCCCTTTTGTGAATTTATTGACTTAATTTATCTTTATATTCTTTTTTTTTTGCAGTCAGGTCTACTATTGCTGAATATCGTAAATTGCACTGATTTAATTTTTTTGTCTGTTACCGTCCCCTGTGATGGGCATGTGCATCATTTCCATGTTTCACCGAATTTACACTTTGATCATGAATGCTCCATTGAAGCAAGTGTTCTGTTTTTCATTTATACTTTTTTATTGTTCTTACAGCGACTCAATTTACAACCAGAGAATGGGAAGAAAGGCCTCACTTTCGTTCCTTTGGCACCCGCTTGCGTGGTAAGCATAACTGAAATTTAGTAAAAGCCATCAACTTGGGGTTCCCTCACTTTCTTTTATAGGGAAAAACGTATCCCTCCTAAGCAGACTCACTTTTAAGTTAAAATTCTATTCCTGAATTTTCGTTTGAAAAATATAGTAGTGCCCTGTATAAGCCCATAAATCAAAATTACAAACACGTAAAATGTGTCTTCATCTTTCTTATTGGCTGGATTGAGACCTGAAGGGTTTATATATTTACTGCATTGCAGGTAATTCGAGTATTAACGCCAGTTTATGTTGCTCATCTCCCTCATAGCCCCCTCTGGTGGAGGCTCTTTTGGATATTCCTCCTGTCAGCCATGACATTTTTGATGCTTACAAGCCTCAAAGTGATGATTGGCATGGGCCTTCAAAAACATGCAACATGGTATGTGGATCGGTGCCAAAAGCGGAAACTGCACTCGGACTAATTAAAGAATTTCTTGTGAAATATCACGTGTCTTCAAAGGATGCTAAAGATCTACATTATTGCCCCTGGTCGTGAAGACTGCAAGCAATATCAAGATTAAATTGGACGTGCAACCGGACTCTTTTAAGTATTTTTCAAGCAGCAGCAGTTTCACAAGTTGTGTTTCACTTAGTGATTCCCCAGTTTTGCAACCGATATAAGGAACTGATTCCAGAATCTCGAATACGAGGTTCGGTCTTCTTCATGAAATTATACATTTCGCCTTTTTCATGGTTCAAATTATTTTTTTATTTTTTTTCTTGGACAAATCATATGGTTCAAAGAATAGTAGTCGCAATATTCTCAACAATGGTAAATTATGGGAAAGAAAAATTTAATAATTATGGAAAGAATATATATTATGGAAATATGTATGATCCATAAATTAACCCATATGAAGAGTTTTTTTTTGTTTATTTGTGGAAATAACACTTTTCCTTGTGGAAATAGCAGAGTTAACAAAGGGAATGTAATATATTAGGGATGTTAAATGAGTTGAGCTGAGTTGAGCCCATTGAACTCAAGGTTGGTTTGTTTAGTTAAATGAGCATTTTTTTTTTTTTAGCTGGAGCTCGACTTGTTTAACTTAAACGAGTCTTTTATCGAGTTTTTAACGAGTCGAGCTCAAACTTTTCGTGAAAAATCTGAAAATATTTATTGTTATTGAGCTTTTATCGAGTCAAGTTTTAAATGAGCCGAACTCGAATTTGGCCCGTTAAACCAAATAAGCTTTTTTTTAACGAGTTTGAGCCGAATTTTAACAGAGTCAAACAAAAGTCTTAAACGAGTCATCGGCTTGTTTAACACTTCTACTATATATTATCCAGTTATTAGAGAATTTGGCTCCTCTCTTTTCACTCCATGCCTAATCTCTTTGAGTGCCTGTGCAGCGGTTGTGTATTTCCTGTTCGTTTTCCTGGTTATAGGGTGGTCAGCTAGTAAAATGGTGATTTTTGGATGCAATTGCTCGAACAGGAAATGCCTTTAGATAACCAGTTCATCTCATGTTCAAAAGTTCTGGTGAATTGTACGTGTCCGACTACAATCCAATTATTTATTTATTTATTTATGTGTATTTTCTTTTATAATTTTTCTTATTTAGATTTTAGTCCACACAAATCATGATATTGCACATGGGGGAAAAACTGATCCATGCGACCGCTGACGTATTTATCATTATATTTGTTGAATATTCAAACCGACATGATGAGAAAAGTCGAGATATTGAGGTGTAAAACTGATTTCGACGCTATAATAATAAACTTATTATTCGAATCCGTCTTAAAAGGTATTCCCAATTGTGTGTTTTTTTTTTTTGGGCTCGGGAACCTCTCTTCTTTAACTTTTTCATTTTATTCCCGTGTTATTGGGTTTATAATTCATCACATCAAAGTAGTTTCCGGAAATTTCAAGTCAAACTATTTTCTTAATGGTATGAAAAAAAAAAATAAATGAAAGAAGAGAGTTAAATTTAGATATGGGACCCTAATTTCAGAAGCCAATCAAGGAGATGATTGATTGTCAATCATAGACATTTTTTCTTCTGTTTTTTTTGACTAGTCCGAACCCTACCTTTGTTCCAGCTGGTTCATTTCTTTTTCTCTTATCATCTTCTCGATTGAACAGAATAATTCTTGTACCAAAAAAAAAAAAAGAAACAAGAACAGAATAATTCTGAATCGAATAGTAAATCTTGTATTCTATTTGATAAATATATTTTATGAGGTACTCTTAACCATTTTCATGTAAAGATTTCTCTAAATTTTACTTTCGGGAGGCAATGCATTAATTTTTGTCCATTTTCTATAAGGTAATGGGCCGCACAGAATTAAATGTCTCATTTATTCACTTTTTTTTTTTTTTAAATTAATGTAAAATATGACAAATATATTTTGGGACGCCTCAAATAGTAAATATGAAAAAGTAAAAGAAACTATACAAAAAGGATGTTTCTCCTCGAAAATTCAGGGGCAATTGTCTCCGTATCTTGATTCTCTAGAGTGGTTATGCGGCTGTCATTATAACTGTGAAATAAAAAGTTGACTTATATCTAAAATGATTCTGTTACCATTTTTATTTAAAACTTCCTAAATCTCTCTGTAAATTATTATTTTTTCTCACCGTAATAAAATAAAAAAATAAAAAAACCTTCTTTCTGTCCGAACCTTTTTCAATCTCTTCGTGTACCTATCGAAATTCCCTTTCCAACACTCTTTCTTCACTTTGTTTCATCAAAATGGTTAGTCTCATACATTATTATTTCCCTTATAAATTGAACTTTCTTTGTAAAATTCATGTTTTCTTTTGATTCTAGAATCTGTTAAAGCAAAGTTTGGTTATATAATTCAATAAAAGAATGGATTTTGCAGGTGGGTTCTGCTACAAGTTTGAAGGTGATGAAGAGTGAGTGGTTGAGTAATTTACTGCACAGCAAGTTCTCCGGGTCCTGTGTTGATCATAAAAATCTCAGAAAAAATATAAAGAATGTGTTTTGCATTGATTGTAATCTCTGCTTTTGTAAGCACTGTGTAACTGCTCATTTCTATCATAGCCGCTTACAAATCTGCAAATATGTTTATCATGATGTTGTTCGTCTTCAAGATATTCAGAAACATTTTGACTGCTCTAAGATCCAAGTAAGTCTTTCTTTGATTATAATTAATTACTAGGTTATGTATTCTAACTAAGTTTATTGTTGCCATAAAAATCTATGTTATGTATGGGTTAATATGTGCTTTACAATTATGGATAAATGAAAGTAAGTATTAATCAGTCATCTTGGTTCCCATTTAATTTATTAGATATAATTTTCTGGAAATATATAATTAATTAGGACCGTAAACATTTGAATTTATTGATTCTTGCTATATATATAGCCATTTGATAACTCCTTGTTCACATTCTTCTGCTTGTATTATTGATTAGTTGATAGTAGCTCAATTGCTTTCTGCACTCGTGATGTATTATTGATAGGAATTTGTATACACAGACATATAAAATCAATGGTGATAAAGCTATACACTTGAATCCCCGTCCCCAGTCCAAAGATGTCGATCCAACAAAACTGAAGAATGGAGGAGCATTTTGTGAAGCTTGTGGGAGGCACATACACGAATCCCCTAATCGATTCTGCTCTATTGCCTGCAAGGTATTTGAGTACTATCATCTTCATTTTTGCCAAATGGTTGATAAAAAGTTCTTAAATCTTTAGATCTTTTTCGATAATTATAAAGTAAAAAAAAAAAAAAAAGTTCTAAAAGAACCTTAATATGCCCATTTCTTAAAAGAAAAGTTCGAAGTTGATAAGCACTTGATGGAATTTTGACATTTCCAGGTGGGGTTAGTGGTGGAAATGTCTAAAGATGAAAGCCATGAGATGCTTTCCCCACCGGAAAATGATTATCAGAAGGTATATAGTATTAAAGAAGAGGAGGAATCCTCTCTTTCTCCGACAGATCATTCGTCTGAGGTAATTCAATGCAGCTGGTTGAGTTCAGTATCAAAGCCGAAGAAGCATTTACAGAGGAGGAAAGGTGTTCCTCGCAGGGCCCCTCTACGTTAAAATGCCTCAAAGATTTTTTTTTTCTTTTCCTTGCTAGGAGTGTTAAACAAAGTTAGACCAGATTGTGAAACTTGAGTTCGGCTCATTAAAATAAATAAATTTTTTATTAAATTTGAATTTGATTCGTTTAATTAAATTAATTTTTTATCGAGATTTTGACGAGCAAAACTTAGTTATTTTATGAATAATTTGAAATATTTTATATTATCGAGTCTTAAAAAATTAAATTTGTGAAGTTCGAGTTCAACTAATTAATATAATTTTATTTATTTATTTTTTTATAAAATTTCAAAAAAACTTAACTCGAGCCCTAAATGAGAATTCAGCTCCTTTTAACACCTTTACTTGCAGCATTCTAGTTTTGTTTGAATTTTGTGCTATTAGAGTTTTAATAAGGTATTATTATTATTATTATTATTAATCTTGGTTGATGAGTTTTAATATTCTTCATTATAATATATAGGAGTATAATAAACTATATAGCAGTACATGTTAAAGGAATGTGATCACACTGATTATTATCTTGTTCTTGATAATGTGTTTTTTCTTTCTTCTTTCTTTATTGTTGAGTCGTCGTCGTCTGGAGAAGTTTGTCGCAATCTTTGTCAGATCAGTAATGGCGTCTTATTTTGTCTGTTATTTATTAGCAGTGTCGTATAAACAAACACAAGACGGAAGCAAAGATTCTATTATTATATGAATAAAAAAAATGATATTTTATAGACATAATGAGATTTTAATTGTGTAATTCTAATGAACTTTTATACGTGATTTATGGGCTTTTAATATTATCAACGTGGCAGACCAAAAGTCCGTTAAAAGTTTTTATTGATAATCGGATGTTGAGGATTTCGCTTACCCATAAAATACTTGAAAGTGTTGCATGTGTATAATTTTTTACTTACGCTCCCCGTTTGCGAGTTTATAACAGAAAATTAAATATTTTTTTTTTTTGTATTTGTAAGTTTGTAATAGAAAATTAAATATTTTTTTATATCTGTGAGTTGAAAAAAAAAAAAAAAAAAACATAATATGTTACTATTTTACCCTTCAATAATTATTTTCATAAATTTTGTTTGTAAGTTTGAATAGAAAAGACAAAAACAGAAAACTATATTTGTAAGTTTGTAAGAAAACTATTTTCTTAAAACAAGAAATATTATAAATAAATAATATATTTTTATTTCTAAATATTATATTTTTAATACATATTTAGTTTTAAAATATAAATAAATAATATATTTTTATTTAAAAATATAATTTTAAAATTCTATCAATATATAAATAAATAATATATTTATATTTAAATATTTAAATATTATATTTTTAATACCTATTCAGTTTAAAATATAAATAAATAATATTTTTATTTAAAATTATAATTTTAAATAAATAGTATATTAAAAATTTGTTGTTTTAGAAATTGAGGACAACGTGAGAATTAGATAATACGAACTAGAGAGTTTTTCTTTTCTATCCAAATCTTGCCAAATTTGGCAAGAAAATTTGGCTAAAAAAAGTGGCACAATTTTCCTTTCGTTTTCTTTCTTTTCTCAACTTTGCCAAACTCACAAATACCAAAAAATAGTATTTTTTAGTATTTTCTTTTCTTTTCTTGCTTTTCAAAAACTCACAGACATATAGTGTTAGTTTTGGTTAAATATTTGTCGGTTCTTATATGTTTAAGTTAATTAAATATTTAAAATTAATTAATTTATGTTTAATTAGAACTGTTTAATTATTAGATTTTCTCTTTTACTGTCTAGATCTATCAATAAAATTTTAAAATACTGATAAATATGTAGAATGATATATTCGACAATATTTTTGATTCTACTATATATATATATATATATAACATGTGACTATAAAATTCGACAAGACGTTGATTTAGTTGATCAACCTGTTGCCTGATAATCATGAATTTGCTTTGCCAAAGTCAATTTTCTGAAGAAAAAAAAAATACAACTTTTTAGCATTCGGAAAAAGAACAAAAACAAAAAAGTTAGTCATTTATTCCGCACAGAAGGGTCGTATTGGTCAATTTTCTTGTTGTACAATAAGAGTACTATTTTTATTGACTATAAAATGAACATGATGTGCTTAAGTTTACCGTCATAATTTTATTTTATATCATTATTACGAAATCAATTTCTTATTATTTTTAAGGATATATACCGTATATAAAAAGAAATATAAGCTCTTAATATTTGCAAGATCTTCTAACAATTCTTTTAATAGAACAAATGAGTATGTGAGTTATCGGTTAATTAGAGTTAGGAGAATGAAAGAAATCAAGGATCGATAGCGATTCCTAGAGTGCTTTTACATAGGCATATATATATAATCAATAAATATTTTTTTTTAATTCAATTATAATCAACAAATAAACTATAAACTATTCTAAAATAAGTTGTACATATATATATATATATATATCAATTGGGGAGCTTCAAAGTTGGGTGAATTGTTTATTATTACATGTATAATAAGACTACATAGAGAAAATATTCACCCCTGTGAAAATTCTTGTTTCGAAGTTAAAGGAATCAGGATATAGCTAAAATCGTATTTGTACAAAGACTTGAGCAAAAAAATGGGGATGTAGCTCAAATGGTAGAGCGCTCGCTTTGCATGCGAGAGGTACAGGGTTCGATCCCCTGCATCTCCAAATTTTTTTCCCCCTTGCTTTAAGTATAATTATGTATAACTAAATAAGAGAGAACATATTAAGAAACGTCATTACTTA
>JAUMHB010032217.1:0-21164 GCA_032359685.1 Pittosporum tobira | reverse complement strand
TATGAAGTTGAGACATTCCACCAGTCTGCATAGTGTCGCAAATAAGGAAGTTGTAAGTAATGTATTTTTTAGATTTCTACTTATTTGTTTGAAAAATTGTCACTTTCTTATCTGATGACGATGAGGGCTTTTGTTGTTTTCAGGGGAAGTTCTGTAAGCAAATCCGCGCATGGCGAACCACTGTTGATATTTGTTCACCTTCATGTCAAGGAACGCCTTTTCAACTTAGATGTGATGTTAGCTACTCCTCTATGGCTTAAGCAAGACAATATGGAAACGTTGCTTGTGTCATCTAGTTTTGCTGTGGTACTAATTGCTGCACCATCTTTAATTCGATTTGTGCACAGGAATACTTCATATGCTCCTTGCCTTTCCTTTCTGTCTATTTCAATTTTTTTTTCGTCAACGGTTAACTTCTCCTTTATTGTTCGTACTGTACCATAATAAGTTGAGAAAGTAAAATAGAACCGATATATAGTTCTTGATGATTCCTCCAGCTGCTGTTAAACCATTGATGAACCGATATGGTTCCTGACATGGAACTTTCAAAATGGAGGCACATAAATACTATTAACTCGGTCGAAGACGAGTTTTGATTTTGAGTATACAACTATTGTACTCCTTCCATCTTAGAAAAAATGATTAATGACTCATTATTTATCTCGCAAAAAGATAAATTATTGATTTTTTTTTCCCAATGGTTAAGTTAATGACATGTTGATACTCGTGCATAGTTTACTACTCTAAAAAGATTGTAATATATATATATATATGGTCTAGGTCCATAGTTTAGTTGTAGACTTTTAGTTGTGGACCTGTAAATGTTTAATCTATTTTGGGCGTTTAAAGTAAGATACAACGATTGTCTTTCTTTGAATTTTTATTGTACAATAAAAAATAATTGCGGACCGTAATGTTAATAACTGCAGACATGGAGAATTATCCAAATGCCCTTAAAGGAGGTTTTACTTCACAAAGTCTACAATTATTAACTGCGGAGTGACTTTGATCAATGCAGAATGAGTGTCTAATACATACTCTTTATGTCTTATAGTTTTATAGTATTTTTAAAAATATATTTTATAATTTAAAAAATTATTATAACTTATAGTATTTTTTTAAATAGCCCACTTTGTGAAATAATTGAACAAGTTATATCTTTATCGGACCATTCCAAATTATAAAATAAAATTAAAATTTAAAAATAGGTGTTCAAAATTTTATGTTTTTTTACACTCTCAGTTCAAGAAAGAAAATTTTAATTCAAACTTTTTCAAATCAATACAAATTTAATTTATTATGCTAATTTTTAAATGAAATTATTATAACTTATAGTATTTTTTAAATAGCCCATCAATATTCATGAAGATATTAAATTAATCTAATGAACGACAAAGTCTCTTTAACTTTATAATTTATATTTTCCAATTGAAATGTATTACTATTTTTACTTTTAAAGAGATTTAATATATTTGATTCTTATAATGTTTGCAAAACAAATTAAACTACAATGAACTTTCATTCCTCAATAATGATAAATGCGATTTTTAAATATTAAGTGTCCCCATACGTACTCTCTCTGTATCACAATTTTTATAATATTTTTAAAAATATATTTTATAATTAAAAAATTAAAAAATATATTTTAAAAATATTATAAAAATTATGAGACAGAGAGAATACATATGAGACACTCATTCTGCATTGATCAAAGTCACTCCACATTTATTAATTGTGGAATGGTGTTGTCAAAAAGGTCAAAGTTACTCCATAGTTATTAATTGTGGAATGGAGCTTATGTTAACTGAGTTCGCGATTAATAATTACGGACTATATGAAGCAAAACCTCCTTCAAGGATATTTGGGTAATTTTTTAGGTCCGCGGTTATTAATGTTACAGTTCTCGATTATTTTTAGTTATACAACGAAAATCTAAAGAATGACAACAGTTGGATCTTGATTTGGACGTCAAGACGGGTTGACAATTACATGTCTACAGTTGACATTTGTTATGGACCTATATATATATATATATATATGTAATCTTTGTAATATTTTTATTTTAAGAAAGTTTAATTAAGTAAATTATACAGCTATTTTTACTTTATGACAATTTCACACATACTCCGAGCCAATTGCTGTTATACTATCTATATCTAAAACTTTAAGAACAACGATAATTTAGCTGTTAATATCCCTACAAAATCTGATGCATGCTCCGGACTTTCTTTGGACGAAGAGAGTACGGGATTGGTTTATCATGAAATTATTCAAAGTGTTTGTTGTGTAATAATTTATTGAACATTTAGAGATTATTCGGTTTATATAGTCATGGTTGGAGTCTTTCTATTCAGGCTGTCCATTCGGTTTATATAGTCATGGTTGGTGTTTGGATTTTCAGTTATTCGCCATTGTGGGCTCATTGTACCCAATTGAAAAGTATGGAAAGAGAAGAGGGTACCGAGGACCCAAGAAGAAGATTTGCTGGTCGTGGATGATGGGTATTACAATATAAATAACTATCAAATTCTGAGGCATTGGCAGACTTGATTTATGAGTCGGCTATTAATTTTTGTCAGCTATGGTGAGTATGAACTTATTAAAATCTACCTTATTCGCCTTCAGAACAACTCGTCAGTCTCATCTCTTTACTTGCCTACGCAAACCACCCATTGCCCAGCACACTCTCTTCCTCTCAACATTAAAACCAAACAATTCCCATACCCATATCGTCAACCAGAAAATCACACATTTAATCAGAACCGACAGATTCGACGAAGCAAGGGTATTGTTTGATAAAACAACTCATAGAAACACAGTGACATGGAATTCAATGTTAAGTGGGTATGTCCAAAGGAGAGAGTTAGCAAAGGCTCGCAAGTTGTTCGACGAAATGCCTGACAGAGACGTGGTATCCTGGAACTTAATGATTAAAGCGTATGTATTGTGTGGCGGAAGGTATGTGGAGGAGGGTAGAGTTTTGTTTGATGAAATGCCTAAAAGAGATTTGGTTTCTTGGAATACAATGATTAGTGGGTATGCAAGAAACGGAAGAATGGTTGAAGCTTTTAGGCTATTTAATAGAACGCCGGAGCGGAATGTTGTGTCTTGGAATGCGATGATTAGTGGGTTTTTGCAGAATGGTGATGTGAAGAGTGCAGTTGAGTTTTTTGAGAAGATGCCTGAGAGGGATGGGGCCTCTGTTAGTGCAGTTGTGTCTGGTCTTATTAAGAATGGGGAATTAGATGAAGCTGCTAGGATTTTGCATGAGAGTGGGGAATCGGGTGATCATAAGATTGATATGGTTCATGCTTATAACACTTTGATTGCTGGTTATGGTCAGAAGGGAAGAGTGGATGATGCTCGGAGTCTTTTTGATCAAATGGTATTTGGAGATAGTACGAGCTTTAAGAGAAATGTAGTTTCATGGAATACCATGATCATGTGTTATGTGAAAGCAGGAGAGCTTATTTCGGCCAGGGAACTATTTGACCAGATGACGGAGCGAGACACATTTTCATGGAACACTATGTTAAGTGGATATATTTCTAAGTTGGATATGGAAGAAGCTTCAAATTTGTTTAAGAGAATGCCAAGCCCTGACATGCTGACATGGAATTCGATGATTTCGGGATTTTCCCAGATTGGTAACTTGGAACTCGCTCGTGATCTTTTTCGGAGGATGCCCCAGAAAAACAGGGTATCATGGAACTCTATTATCGCAGGGTGTGATAGAAATGCAGACTATGAAGGAGCAATTAAGCTTTTCACTCAGATGCAGTTGGAAGGAGAGAAGCCCGATCGACACACTTTGTCTTCACTTCTAAGTGTTTGTGCTGAGTTTGTGGCTCTGCATCTTGGTATGCAGATCCACCAGTTGGTCACGAAGATTTTTATTCCAGATGTGCCCTTAAATAACTCCATTATTACTATGTATGCCAGATGTGGGGCAATAACTGAGGCAAGGACCATTTTTGATGAGATGATATTGAGGAAAGATGTGATTTCTTGGAATGCAATGATTGGTGGATATGCCTCTCATGGATTTGCAGAAGAAGCGCTACAACTTTTTGGCTTAATGAAGAAATTAACGGTACGGCCAACTTATATAACGTTCATTTCGGTTTTAAACGCGTGTACTCATGCTGGATTAGTTGATCAAGCCAAGACTCATTTCAAAGCCATGGTTGACGAGTTTGGTATTCAACCAAGGGTAGAACATTTTGCTTCCCTTGTGGATGTTGTGGGCCGTCACGGGCAAGTTGAGGAGGCCATGGATGTGATTAGTGGAATGCCGTTCGAGCCAGATAAGGCTGTGTGGGGTGCATTATTAGGTGCTTGTAGGGTTCATAACAATGTAAAGTTAGCTCGAGTTGCTGCCGAAGCATTGATGAGGCTCGAACCAGAGAGCTCTGCGCCTTATATATTGCTATATAACATGTATGCTGACATGGATCAATGGGATGATGCAA
Organism: Pittosporum tobira; assembly: GCA_032359685.1. Lineage (NCBI taxonomy): Eukaryota > Viridiplantae > Streptophyta > Magnoliopsida > Apiales > Pittosporaceae > Pittosporum > Pittosporum tobira. The sequence continues at coordinate 16,692 of JAUMHB010032217.1, read as the reverse complement.
CTGAAATGAGAATATTAATGGAGAAGAATAATATTAGTAAAGAACCAGCGTATAGCAGGGTGGACTCAAATTCCTGACAACAGTTATGCTCATGTTAGATGTAGGCAAGTTCATTTACATCTAAAACTGAGTGACAGTTGTTCTTGTTGCTGGCTACAACGTGACCAACACAAGTAAGAGATGGTTTACATTGAAGGTTTTCATTCAAGTTTTCTTTGGAGTTTGAAGCTTGTAACTTAATCAGCTTAATCATTTATGTTGGGTTTGATTTCCCATTCCGTAAGGAAAAGGAATGGAATGGTACTTACATTGAATGAAATTTTTTGTGAGAATGGAATGTAGTGTTAGCACTTAATTTTGGTTGAAAATGAAAAGGATGTGATAATGGGTTGTGAATGTTTATTCATCTTGAGAAGGGTGGGTTTCAACCAATCAATTCCCAATCTTATTTTCAACTTATATTTTAGTGCTACTTAAACATTTCATTCCACACCCACTATTTTTCAATATAAATTTTATTCCATTCCTATTCCAAAAACAATGGAGAATCAAACGCAACATTAATGCATATATTGATTGTAGTTGACAATGGTATACGATGCCAACCAGCCTGATGGAAACCTCAGTAAATAAAATACTTCCTCTGCTCCAAAATTAGAAATGCACTATTTAACTTTTTGAGTTGAGTTGCGAAACACTAATTTTAAGATCAATATGAATTTATTTATAATATTTTTACAAAAAAAAATTGTGACAATTGTAGACTAACTAAAGAGTCCTACTAATTACCATATTTGTTGTTTTCAAATTAAACTAACTCATTGTTTTGAATTTTAAGATTTCACAAATTGACTCAAAAAGTGAAAGTGTATCTCTACATTTTGAAACAAAGGGAGTAATACTTTCTATCTCCTTCCTTATCATTTTTGTATTGGGCTTTCCTTACATATTTAGTGGACATCTTGTAAACGTAATTACATATGGCATTTTTACTATTATTGAAAAAATAATACTCATTTTGTTCCAGAAATGCGTTTCATTTTGTTCTAGCAACTCTGCATCTATAGGCAACATGAACAATGATGGAGATATGCGCGGGAAGTCACGGACAGGAATGCAGGGCCATGATACTCAACAAAGAAGTCAGAAATTCAAGGTGAAAAACTCCCTAGGAGCTAAGGTGTGACTTGTTGATATTGCTGCAAAAATACAGATTTTTTTATGGGAAGTCATTCAAGATGCTTTAGCTTTATGAAAGAAAAAATTTAATGTAGTTTCTGACTCTGCTGCTTCTGCCAAGGGGAAACTATTTACCATTTTTTCTTAACTGCAATTTGTTGAGGGCAGTTTGGCCGGCTATAGGACTTAACCCACTAATGTTACAGACTGAGTATCAAACAATTCATGAAAGTGTTCGAATGGATATTGTCGAAAATCAAACCCAGGAGTAACGACAATAATAATAGAATTGACTTACAGGTCTTAGCAATACATTGGTATGCATTCATGTGTATTTTTGGTATCTCTTGTCATATACTCCCTCTATTCCAAATTATATGAGCAAAATGACTTTTAATTTCACTCCAAAATATGTGAACGTCATGGCTTTTGAAACTAAAACAATTATGAAGGCCTCATTTCTCAAGAGGACCACCTATCTCCTTAATTTTTACTTTTTGAGTTAGTTGCTCTTATATGTTGGGACGGAAGAAATAGTATAAACAAGCTTGATTTCTCTTCTATGGAAATGCAATCTTACCTAATAAATCAAGGTACTATGCTATGCCCTGGTAGTTATAAAGTTACATTTTTTTTTTCTTTCTTTTTTTTTTCTTTTCAGGATGGTAGGTACGTTCCAAAGAAGGAAACTTTCAGTATTCCGCCACAACGTTTCTTGAATGTTGACGAAGCTAGGTAACCTTTTCTTCATTTACTTTCTATAGAATTTAACTGTTGCTCAGTTTTCATATAAGTCAACCTTGTCTTACAATATTTATGCTCTATTTTCTGAGAACTGAATAATGGTGTAGACCGTAGACAAGATCCAATGACGGCATGATGTTCAAAGACGGTTTGTTGTATACAAATGTGTCCAAATCAAATCAATTAGCACGAGAATTCAACCAAGGGTCGATGAAGTTGAGGAATTTCGCCAATCATAACATGGTTTTCTTTCTTATTATTGCAAATAACACATTGTTTAAGTTTTTCAGTTTCTTGATGGGAAACATAGAGGATAAAATCATGTGAGATTTTGTTTTCCTTGTGTGGAATTGTATTTCTCCATAGTGGAGATTCAATTTATGTTCAGTGTAAGAATGGCAATGGGTCGGGGACTTTCCGTCCCATCCCCATTCCCACGAGGATAGGGGATCCCCATCCCCGTTCCCATTATAAATGGGGATCAAATAATCACTACTATAACTCTCTTCATATCTAGTCAAAATCATCTGGAAACACTACAAGGAGCGAGACGATGATGAACCCTCCGTTCAAAAAAGAATGAGGCTTGATTCATCATTAAGACAAAATGATTATCGTTTTGTCTTACAAAATGATGAGTCAAAGCTCATTTTTTTTTTTTTGGACAGAAGGAGTATGTTCAAATTCATGTGCTTAAAGATTATTAGTGACTTGGTTTTCTAGCATTCCGATATCTGTATTTCAAGTGTAATTATGGCATCCACTTAACTTTTGACAATAATTTGTTCATCCTCTTGATCATATTGTTACATGCTTTGTTGAGACTTGAGAGAAATATTTATTGTATTTTTGTCATCAATTGTAACAGATTTGATTCATTGATAACATAAATAATGTCATAGATATTGACTACATATGATAGGTCTAACAAGTAATTGGAGTATCTTCAACATATTAAAAGTTAAAATAAGCATCATTGTAGAAGTTCAAATATGCAAAATCTGGCCCATGCAGGTTTCAAACCTGCGACTTTCGCATTAGTCTAATCAGCTGAGCTAATAAGCCATGTGCTTCTTCAAGTTTTAACCTATTGTGAAATTTGCATCCTAATCTTTTCATTTTTCTTGGTAAACATTCCATCTTCAAATATTCCGGGCAGAAATTCCCTTTTAGGCTTCCATTTTGATTCATCACTAAGAAAATTATGAGTTTTCTTCAATGCAAGTTTTCAATTGTGTTAAAAAAAAAAAAAAAAAAACTCTAATTTCGCTATAATTAGAGTATCATTGTGAGAGAGTCGGATAATATGGAATCAGGGATAAAAGTATCACTCTTATTTGTTCACATTCGTATGGCACGAATTAATGTCAAAGAATTTCTATTTTCCGTATTCTAATTGTTATGCTCTTTATTTGTTTAGCTCATGCTTTTCTCCTTTATAGGTTGAGTGTAAATATAACCTAAGACTATTCAATTAAGAAGTTAGCCAACAGAGTGTAATAAAATAGCATATTTAAAAAAATTTACCGGTACTTCAAGACGAAAGAAAGAGCAAAAACTTCCATTCTCTTTATATATATATTAAATGTAAAATAATATAAAATTATAAAATTATTATATAAAATAACGATTGCAAGAGGGACTTAACTTATTTGGAGGGTAAAAATCTATTCTAATTTAAAAACTAAGCTACTAATTATTAATTATAATAAAAATAAAAGTAAAATATTATACTATATTTATGTTATACAATATTCTCAACATCCTCACTCAAACTGAAAGTCTTATAATAATGACTTTGAATTTGTTAACAAAGTTTAATCAAACCAATATCGATCAATATCAAAACACTATCAAATAATCAGGCTAGGATAACACTAGGCACATGGCCAGAATAACACAATCAAATAATAATCAAACACAAAATCAGAATAATTAGGCATGAAGTCAGAATAACAATTTTAATTATCTTTATAATATAAACTATATATGTATATATGCCCATTGACGACTATGCGCCGCCACCGGCAGCAGAAGCAAAATATTATTGTGACAAAAGATTTTAGAGCTCAAATACCAGATAGAAGAATATCATATTACAAAATTGATGCACAATATAACATTTACAAGAAAGACCTTGTATAAGTTTAACGTATTTGAAGGATTAGAACATTAAATTTTTTTGGAACCTGTAAATGGTAGAAACTGTCCTAAAGTTATATTTTTACCGATAGAAGAATATTATTTTTTTTTTTGAAAACTGTAAATGGTAAAAACTATCCTGAAATTATATTTTACTGCTACAAAAACATTAATTTTTTTTTTTTTTGGAAAACTCCCTCGTCGCAGCGTTTATAACATGTGTATATATATATATATTTGTGCAGTAAAAATTGGACCAATTTATGAGATAGGGAGACTGTATCTCCTTCCAAAATGGTAATGAGTTCAAGTATAGAGAAGGTAAGGCCTTTCATGTACAACTGTGGCAGCAACAGGAGCTTAAATGACTTGGTGTTACTTTACACCCCCCTCCCCTGCACTGATATTCTAAAATTCGCTTTCGACGTATGCGTATTTGTTTGAGTATTTTTAGTGGATTTTAAATTAAATTAAAAGAGTTGATCAAATTCACTTATAAACTCAATTTATTTCATTTGACAAATCTGAACAGTTAAATAATTCGAATATTCAATCTAGACTATCAAATATTTGGTGTGGACGAATTAATTGCCTGACAAAATTAATTCCTTGTCTTCTGATATGTCAAAATAAATTTTCTACCTCGCAATATGAACAATACATTTTGATAATTATATGATATAAATTTTAAGATGATAGAAAGTACATTAAATACTTTATTTTAATTTAACATATATTTTTAAATATATATATATATATATATGTTTTATTTTTAATTATCATTTAAATATTATAAAAATATAGTATTTTAATATATTTTGTTATATATCTTATAATATTTTAATATATTCTATCTGTTTTTTAAAAAAAAAAATCCAATAATTTAATAATTTATAAAATAACTTACTAAATAATCGATATTTCTTACGGTATGAAAGAGGTATATCCCGACGGATTTCATATCCATAATAAGTCTCCGCAACTCAATTTGTGGACCCAAAAATTGGATGGACAGACTTGAGTCTTCCAACAAAGTGGACAAAATCATATGGCTTTCACTAAACAAATGAAATGGACCATGGTGATGGAAACAGCAATTCACCAGGTTTTCAAACTATTCCCATCTAATAATTTTTACAATATTAAATTTTTTATGTATATTAAAAATATATTAATTATTAAATAATTATTAAAATTATCTTTGTATTTTTAATTTAATTGAGTGAAAATAAAATTATGTGAAGGATAAAAATAAGTGTAGTAACAACAATAATTGTAGACCTGCAATGATAATTGAGTCCTTTTTTTTTTACATTAATTTTTCTATAAAATATATTTGAAAATTATAAGATATTTTTTAAAAAAAATTACAAAAATTACAGAACAAAAGAGAACAAAAGAAAGCATATAATTTTGCCTATCAGAATTCATCAAACTGATGGACTACTATTACTATAAGATTGGGTTTGAAACTACAATGATGATTATATATATACATATATATATGTTCATCAATAATGATCAAAGTGTGGGTATGTGGAATGTCAACACATGAGATAATGCATATTTATAATAAAAATGTCCATATTATACAATTCAATTATTATATAATTGATTTGAATTTTGAAGTTAGAAGCTCCTTTGGTGGGACCCTTACTCAAAGTTATTCATGTGATGTTGGGTAATATTGTGGGTTCCAATTGGGTAGCTAATTGTCCCCTCATTCCATCCTCTAATACACAAAGTCATGTTCACACATACAGATCCATACAACAAGAAGGATGCCATACCACACTCCAATTATTTATTCCTCATATAAACTATCTCATGTGACACCTTTTCATATATTCTTAATTCAAAATATGATTTCAATAAAATAATCTCGATATTATTTTACTAAAAAATACTGATAATATAAAATATATTATATTATATTTTTATAATAATTAATATAATTTTCTTTACATTTATAATAAAATTTTAATATTATATTCATTTTTTTTAATTTAAAAAAAAAAAAAAGGAGTTTCTAACATATAAAGAACCAATCAAGGCACACACGTGACACCACATATTTGGTTGCAGACACTCGAAATAACAAAAACTTTGAAACTATTCTTTGTTCAATGAAAAAACAAAGCACAAGTAACCATTTCTGACATTTACACTCCATGAACAAAATTAAAATAAATAAAAATACAACAACTATCCCTTTATTAATTATTCTTCGAACCCTCTTCCCCCTCCCTTTTATTATTTAGCAAATAATAAATAATCTTTTTTTTTTTGAAAAAAAAAAACAAACATATACTAATTAATTAATTAATTAATTTACCACTAGAGACTTACACCCCCCATGTGATCATGCCCTCGTAATTTCAAATTTTCACCACCCTCGTCATCTCTTCCCTCTCCATCCATCCATCCGTCCGTCCGACATCATCTGCAGAATCTGACCCACATTTCGATACTCCACAGTCCCTTTAACTCACTCATAAAACCCGTCTAATTTCTCTGTCCCAATTTGAATGTCCGGTCTCACTCAGCCGTGGCCACTGAAGATGGCTGCTTGTTTGTTACTATCTCGTACCCCGCTCCATCATCTTCATCATCTTCGTCGTCATCTTCGTAATCATCTTCATCATTCTGTCCCATTTTCTCGATTTCATTTTCCGCCATTGTTGTATCTTGCTGCTGCTGCTGGTGGTGGGGTTGAGTAAGAGGCCATTGCTGCTCCGGTTGGACCATGATTGGCACCGTCGTCGGATTCTCCGGTTTGTTATTGAACCCGGGATTGAATGAGTTTCCCTCAGTTTTATTTTTTTCTTTGTACAATGCTTCGAGCTGGTGAAAGTAGGGGCAAGTTTTCGCGTCCTCCGGTCTTTTCTTGCTGCTCTCCTTCACCTTCTTGTAGTACTTGTTGATGTTCTCCCACTTCTCTTTGCATCTCTTTGCGTTCCGATTGTACCCCAACTTTCTCATCATGCCCGATATCTCCTCCCAGAGTGGGCCTTTGGGCCCGCTCTCATTGTACTTGTTGTCAAGAGTTGTTCTAAGCTTGATCAGTGCTTGAACTTCCGCTTTAGGCCATCTTGATGGACTAGGGGACATAAAATTGTCAGTTCCATTATTTGTTGGTACAATATCCATACTTTTTACTTCTGGTGGTTCTATTGGTGGTGCCGTAGATGGAACTGGTGGTGCTTGGACTGGTGCTGGTGTTGGTGCTTGGACTGGTGCAGGTGGTGGCCGATGTTGTTGTACAACTGGTGGTGGTGCTTGGACTGGTGCCATTCGATTTTCTTGAACTTGGACTTGAATTTGATGCAATTGAGTTGGGGCAATTGGGATTTGCAGATTTTGTTGATCACTTATCTTTTGCAAGAATGCAATAATTGCAGCATCTTTTGCAGCTGCCATGGATCTTTCTTGGGCTAAAAGATCATGTTCCCTATTCATTTTCGCCGTCTCTTGAGCTCTCCAAGCTTCTTCTCTTATCATTCGATCTCGTTCCCTCTCCTCCAATGTATCCAAAAACTTCTTCTGCAAAGCATCTTGCTTCTTGATAACCTCCGTCATCAGTTTCCCAAAAAAGTCCTTGCACTTCCTCTTCCTCTTCCGGTACCTCTCAGGCTCTTGGTCCGAAGAAGTAGAAGACGACGAAGTAGAATGTGACAATAGGCTTGCACTCAAATTCACATTATAAGATGGCAATCCACTTATACCTTGAGATGAAACTGTAGCATTCGTAGTTGAATTGGGTTGTGTTGGCTGCGACGGATGATTGGTGGGGTGGTGCATAATGGGTGTTACATTGTTTGGATACACAGTTGAAATAGGACTCGGGGTCGATGAAACAGTGAATTGCGACACCATTGGAGTAGTGCTGCTAACATTAATAGTAGTACTTCCCAGCATTGCTGACGTCAATGTGTTTGAGGCTATTGGGAGTTGTGATTTAATCGGAGAAGATGAAACTGAAAACTGTGGATGGGTATTATCGAGTGCCTCTAGTTGCTCGAAAAACCGGTAGGCTTTGCCGTCCGGCTTGGTGGTCCGGCCGTCTTTGGTGCGCTTGTGGTACTTGTAAACGTTCTCGAATTTCTCTTTGCATTTCTTGGCACTTCGATGATATCCGAGTTCTCCTAGCTTCCTGATAGTAACAGTCACGCAAAGTACACAATTTTTTTTTGTTTTCATCTAATCTTGAACTTATCAATAAAACAAAGTTAAACGCTATTTAAACATAAATTAAGCATGGAAATTAACACTAGTGCTAATCAAAAACAAGGAGAGGAGAAGAAAGCTGTTGAAAGTGAAACAAGGAAATAGCTCCTCCTCCTCCTCCTCCTCCTCCTCATCATCATCATCATCATCATTATCATTATCATTATCATCATATCCAAATTAACTACTTTTCCTTTTCAATGGACATTAAAATATAATATTGAACAAAATCATGTATTTCCATGCTTAGCTGGATTATATGGGAAAGAAAATGAGTGAAAATTTAATTTGGATTATTGAAATCAAATTTCTTGGAAAAAACAAAAAGGAAAGAATGCTGGGGAAGAAACTGAAATTCAAATTGAATGAAATTGGTAGATTTCCTTAAACTGAAAAACAATCTTTTATCAGTAATTTTGTAGTTCCAAAAAAAAAAAAATCAAAATTAAGCAGAATATAATTATGATCTATAGATAGATCTCTTTTACAATTCAAAAGCTGATTAAATTTCAAAAGAAAAAAATAATAAAGCAAATCAATGAAATTACCTTGAAACTTCATCCCACAATGGGCCTTTGAGGCTTGAATCTCGAAACGCAACGTCCATATCTGACCGTATCTTCAACAAAGCAATTGTCTCTTGTCTCGGCCACCGGTTTCCGCCGGAACTCCTCTCACTTTCGTCACTCCTTCCTTTTTCTTCCTCGTTAAAACCAGCGCCAACTTCAGTACTGCCGCCGCCACCGCCGGGTTCACGAGCTTCAGCGGCAGCGGCGGCATCGCCGGAGTTGCCCATAAGGGCAGGAACGCCCTGCTGCTGCAGCATCATCAGAAGTAGTGTTGAAGGAAGAAGTGAAAAATGAAAACAGTAGTCTATGTGTATATTAGCAAGAAAATGATGGTGAATTCTGTGGGTTTTATGAGAAGATGGGGGGTGTATGGTGAATTTATTAATTTAATTATTATTTTTTCGGTGGGATCTGCCTGTCAATCTCACATCTCTGAAATTAATAAAAATCACTTTCTTTTTAGCTGTGGAGGAATCTTTCCCCTGTAGGTGAAGAAATTAGAAAAGTATTTAATAACCTCACCACAAGGCTACCTCAATTGGCTTTGTTGGCTCAGTAAAAAATAAAATAAAATAAATAACATATATATATATATATATATATATATATATATATATATATACACACACACACATATACATATATATATAGAGAGAAAGATGTCTGTGAATATCTATAAACAAGTAATTTTGGGAAATTTTTTAAATTCTTTTTCACAAAATTAGTTTTATTTTTTAAATTTATATTAAATTTTTTATTCAATAATTATCTCTGATGATTTTTAAATTAATTTTTTTTAGTGGCTCTGAAACTCCTTAACCACTAAACAATATTAAGGTCTTGTTTGTCATAATTTATTTTAAAGTAATTTAAAGTATATTTATTAGTTTAAATAAATTATTAAAAAATATCTATTAATTATTATATTCAATATATAACAATTTTTAAAACAGACTGATATTTATATTTTATTTTCAATAATAAATTATAAATTAATAAAATGTGTCAAACAAATTTTTTTATACCAATTTATACTTTGGTGTACCAAAATTTCAGATCCCAAGGAACAATCTCTTAAAATTTTAATCATAGTAAAATAATAAAATTATATTTCTGTTTATTAAAAAGATAAATATTTTCTGTAAAATATAAAATTAGAAAATATAGAATAATAAATAATTTGGTGAAACTCAAAAAAGATTAAAATAGTAGGAAGTAGGAACAGCTGCAGATAGGGACGATGGGGGATAATAAGTTGGTTTTTGTCTGTCCAGCTAAATATAGTTAAAAGCCGGCCCATGTAGGTCACCTTTGCTTTTTGAGCGTTTGGATCTCAGTGGCCGTTGCCTCTCACTTTCTGAAATTACCAATTTACCCCCTAACATGTATTCCCCCGCTCCCCCCCGCCCCCCGCAATTTTTGTAATTAATTCTTTATTACATTACTATATCCCCCCTCCCCCCCTAAATTAATTAAAGCCAGATTTATTGATTTATTTATTTATTTTAAAATCTTTTCTTGACTTGTTTGTTAAGTTTCCAAAATTAACCTTTTGTGATTTTTTTCAAACTTGTTGGGAGTGGTACACATGCAACCACGTAGGTAAATTAATTAGGGCCCACGTCACTATCTGTTTGACAATTTTGTAAATAATTTGGTTATTGTCAAAAAAAGAAGTAAATATAATTATCTATATTTAAAAGTGGGATCCATTTGTTTTGAATAATTAATTAATTTAGTTAGATGTAGGTGTTATTATTAGGCAAAGCCATTTATGAACAGAGTAAATGGTGGCAAATTCAGTTAGCTTGTGACCTACCATAATAAATAAGGCATAAGAAAAGAATTTCGCCAAAGAAAATCTTCTATATATATATATATATATATATATATATATATGGTTTTTTTAAAAGTATTTAAGAATCTTATTCTTTGATACTATGAGCTGTAGTGTTGGGATGCTTCTCTAATTATGTCAAATTAGGTGTAATATTTTCAGATGTTTCTCTCATTATATTTCAAATGTTTCTCTAATTATGTCTAAGAAAAAAGTGTGATACGTATTAATCGATAGGTAAACTACCAAAAAAAACTAATCAACTCTTTATCAACTTCCATAAATACTAACAAAATCTAAAATTTATGAAATAATCATCCACGTTAATCAAAATAATTCGTTTTTACAGTAAGATTTAACTTCCGTCAATTGACCATATTTGACCTAATAATGTTGTTGATTTGACATTTTTCATTCATTTCTGACCCAAAAAATATGACATAGAAATGTGATTTAACTAGTTCAATTTTTGGGGGTCATAATTACTATGTTACATTTTAAAGATGGGGGTAGTATATTTGACATTATTCCAAATTATAAATCTAATCTAGAAAATGTTTTATATACCAAAAATTTGCTGTAGACAAATTGAAGTTACATAAAAAGAAATCATATTCCATTAATAAATTTTCCATTTATAAAAAAAAACATAGATTCCAAGCCCTTGGAAAAAAAATCGCTTACAGTTTTATTTCAAAATTTAGATTTATTTTGTTTTAGCATAAAATATTAAGCTAGAGCACGGGTCCAAAACAATTTGCAAAATCACATTAAAAATCACAAAACACGCATCAATTAAACCATAATCTTAAAAATAAATAAATAACACATACTGATATAATATATTTTAAAATTTTATAAAGCAACCCAAAAAAACAATGATATATAAATTTAAAATAGAGTCCAGTAATTTTAATAACTAAAACAATTAATGAATTTGGTGACAATAAAAGTGTGCCAAACATCATAATTTTTATGTCATATTTTTTGGGTTCGAAAATGAAAAAAAAAAAATGCCAAATCAACATTTCCATTAGGTCAACTATGGTCAACTAACATATGTTAAATTTCAGTGTGAAAATAACATATTTTTACTAATTTAGATGGTTATTTCAAAATTTTCAAACTTGATTGATATTTTTAAAAATTGACAAAGAATTGGTTAGTTTTTTTTGTAGTTTACCCTAATTGATATCTTAGCTTGATTTCATAGTTAACCTTGATTATTCCACATGATTGTTCACGAGATATCAAATGAGTTTAGTATTTCGAAAATAAATTTAGGTCATGTTTAAGTGTTAGACAATTCCTTATAATTTTTTTTTTTAATTTTAGTTGAACACTCAAATCCTCGCTTAAACATAACTAATCTTCTATCCTTTTTATTTAACAGAGGATTTTGAGTTTTAATGGTCCAATTACATTTGTTGTGTCTCTGCTAAATTTCATACAGTATAATATACTTTTACAATTTAATTTTTTTTTGTTATATTTTATAAGATTGTTATATAAAATTTAAAGTTTTTAGATCTAACATATGCTTTTATTTACAATAATTGAAAAAAAAAGCATACTTTTTAAAATAATATCAGGGTTCTGATTAATATCCCTTCAATCTAATCACACCTAATTTTAAAAAAAATTAATTATATTTTAAGTTAGTAGTTGTAGGTCTCCATCTAAATTTTAAAGACAAATTTTTATTTTTTTTTAATAAGTGGTAGAAATAATTCTACCAAATTTCACATGATAAAAGAAACAAGATGTCTTACCATTAATTCATAATAATAAAATCCCACCTCAAGATGGAGAATTAAAATCTGGTTATTAAATAAAAAACACTAAATAACTTCGTACATTATGTGGAAGAGACTCGAAGTGCGACAATTACAAGTAAAACTCTTATGACTTTAATTCTAATCATTTAACAAAGACCTAATTAGCAAATACAGAGAATTTGATATTGAATTTTTTTTCATTAAATATGATGATGCAAGTGAGAAGCATGTCAACCTTTTTTTTTTTTTGTGATTTCCACTTACTTTATTTTATAATATAAGATAAAGTTAATTGATTTTAAATTTTAAAATTTCAAATGCAAAAATCTGATTAGCTCATTCTGCTTTTGTAAGAAGATCTTGTAATTGAGAGTATTTTTTACAAATCATTTACGACTTTTGAAGCATTGATATTTGTACTCTATATGTTATTATTTGCAATTTACATATTAAAATTTTAAAGTTATTCATATTTTGTTTGGCAATGAAGCACAATTAGAAAAAAACTTGTAATACAAACTTTTTTTTCACAATTGTACAAATAGAAATAATATGAATTTATATTATTTGAAATTTCAATTGTATCAAATTCACTTTAAAAAAAAAAATACTCATATACTGTGAAACACTTGAAGTGGTAAGGTTTGTCAGATACGTATCTAAAATATAAATATTTCATAAGAAAATTTAACAACAACGTATAATTTTGATTTTGGTTACTAGTTAAACAAAATTGTTTTTATATGTTTTTGTAGATTTATGGTTTTGCCAAACCAAATTTAACTTGCAAAACAGTAAAAAATAAAAAATTAATCTTATTTAGTGATTTGAATTGTCACGTAAAATGGTAACATGCTTAATATAGAATTTTTTTTTTTTTTTTTTTTAGAGTTTGATGTTAGGTTGCAGGTACTGTCACCCAGTATCATAGTAAAAAAAATTTTGAAATTTTTTTTTATATTTTTGTAACAAAAATAAATACTTGTTTTATTGACATTAATTTATATATATATATATATATATATATATATATATATATATTCCAAATCTAGATAGAGGCCCCATCTTCAAAATTACATTAAAAAATATCTCACATGGTCCCATTGTATGCCACGTTTCGATAACATGGCGTTCGTTCTCCATTATTACATTACACATCATTGAATTTTTTAATAATAGTTTTGGTTTTTATTAGTAATAAGAAAATAAATAAATTATACAAGCCGGTTCCATCTGAAAATTTTACTACCGGTGTTTCAAAAAATATCTGCACTCTATGCCAAGAATACCAAGTTTTTTTTTTTTTATATTATTTTTATTAATATTTTTAAAATTTGTCAAGTTAATTTATTGGATAAAATAAAAGTTTAACACTTAAGACAAGTATTTGAGATGTATTCGATGATTAATTAAAAATTAATTAATTTATTAAAATTTTGTCCAAAAAATATTAATGTCAATATTCAAACGGCCAGAGAAAAAATTAAAAAATTAATTATTACAATTTTAAAGTACAAAAAGATAATAATTTGCAATAATGAAAAAGTAAAAAAGGAACCAAAGAGACAACTAAAATTGCGACCGTGGGGAAAAACAAGACAATTACAGGAAGGTTAATGGTGACAAGACAAGAAAAACAGTTGCGTAAGGTTGAGAAAAACTCAATTTGACCGCAAACTTGTGGAGTTAAAAAAAAGTAGCCCCGAGGAAATGGCCCAATCAATAAAATAATAATTCAAAGTGGGGTGGGGCCCAACTATATATATATATATATATATATATATAAGTGCTCAAATCAAACAATAATTACTGGTACTCACTTGTAAACTCAAAGTGTTACTACGTCATTACGTGTACAAACCAGATAAGCAACAACGTGGGCCGGGGGAATCAAATATTCAATAATGATAAGGGGGGGGTATTTTGGTCAACATAAAATGTCAACCAGCGGCAGGTAGCAGTGGTAATAAGGAGGACGTGCACAAGGGTAAAATAGTAAAATAATAAAATGAGAGGAGAGGAGCAAAGGTAGGTAAACACGTCAAAGGCAAACGGGCACACCGTTAGAGAGAGAAACGGGTGAATGGTACGTAACAGATGATGAGAACAGTCACATTTTTCATTCTTTCTCTCTCTCTCTCTCTCTCTCACAGTATACATAATGTTAGTGTATGTATGTAAATGGTAAATCATGTTTTTAATTTTTTTTTATTTAAATGTGATTAATTTTGATTTAAAAGTTAAATATATTTTAATTTTTTAAATCAATTAAAAATTTAGGTGTGATTATTTTTTTTTTGTTGGTATCTAGATTTATCATTTGTATACACCATAGTAAAATTTACCCAAAAAATTGCATTTTATAAAGGATAAACTATTACCGAAATATTAATTCGATAATAATAATAATCTCAAATTGTTATTAAGATTTATCCAATTTTAAAATAAAATATATATATATATATATATAAAATAAAACAGTAATTGGCCTTGCTTGTATTACAATGCTACGTTATAATAGTTTTTATTACGAGTTTGTTCTTTTGTTTTATGCGGCTCTTCGCTGGCAATGGCTTTTCTTAGCTGTTAGAGATGCCTTCACACACTGCGCCACTATTTACGGGTTAAATCGTCTCATTGCAATCTCTCTCTCTCTCTCCAACCCCCATCTATATTAACTATTCCATCCCTATTAAAATATAGGTTTATTTTGTTAGAAATTTAAAAATACCACGGTGGTTATAAATTGTGACATGTAAAGTTGTGCGATCAATATTTTAAAATAAAATAATATTATTTTGTGAAAACAGTATAGTTGTTAAAAATTTAAAAATATTATGATAATTACATTGCATTGTATCTTGTAAAATTGTATGATAAATATATTTTCAGAAAAATAACATTGTTTTGTTAAAAAAATAGGATATATTTTAGTCAAAATTTGTTATATTATTCACATAAGTTTTTATTTACATTTATTTGTAAACATTTCTTAAGAATTGTTGCTTAAGAAAAGAGGAAAATTCAAATATCCATATATAGTTTACCTTATTTCTGAAACGGGTACTGATAACGAACCACAAGCCCTAGCTTTTAAGCCGAAGAAAGAAGCAATCATACATGGTTATTTAAAATTTAAAACTCTACATTTAAACTGTTAATATTGTGAGATAAATTGAAACTACTACATTTTTCATCCATTTATTCCTTTTTTCACCTTCAATTATTTTTAATTCATCTTTTATTACCTTTTTCTATAATTAAAATGTCTAATTTTAGTCAAAATTAATGAAATATATATATATATATATTATTTCATTTAACGATCATAAAATTTAAGTATCGAATTTTTAACTTTAAATGTTTAAAAAATTTTACATCACATAATTGTTGAATATTTTGTAAAAATTATAGAAAGTGTAATACAAAGGAATACACATGGGGCTGTAAAGAATATTTTATAATAGTAAAAAAAGGCTATTACAAGTGTGTGTGTGTGTGCGCGCGCCGGGAGGGGGGGGTTGGTTGTGGCGGTGGTGTGGTGGTGGTGGTGGTGGTGGTGGTGGTATTTGTGGTGGTGGTGTTTGTGGTGTTGGTGTTGGTGTGGTGGTGATGTTGGTGGTGTTGGTGTTAGTGTGGTGGTCGTGTTGGTGGTGGTGGTGTAGGTGTGGTGGTGGTAATGGTGGTAGTGGTGTTGGTGTTGGTGTGGTTGTGGTGTTGGTGGTGGTGGTGTTGGTGTGGTTGTGGTGGTGGTGGTGGTGGTGTTGGTGGTTGTGGTGGTGGTGGTGGTAGTGCTGGTAGTGGTGGTAGTGGTGGTAGTGGTGGTCGTGGTGGTGGTAGTGGTGGTAGTGGTGGTAGTGGTGGTAGTCGTGAGTAGTAGTAGTAGTCGTGGTGGTGGTGGTAGTAGTAGTGGTGGTGGTGGTGGTGGTGGTGGTGGTA
This sequence comes from Pittosporum tobira, assembly GCA_032359685.1. Taxonomy (NCBI): domain Eukaryota; kingdom Viridiplantae; phylum Streptophyta; class Magnoliopsida; order Apiales; family Pittosporaceae; genus Pittosporum; species Pittosporum tobira. Next base: position 277 of record JAUMHB010032217.1, on the reverse strand, counting down.
GTGGTGGTAGTGGTGGTAGTCGTGAGTAGTAGTAGTAGTAGTAGTAGTAGTAGTAGTGGTAGTAGTGGTGGTAGTGGTCGTAGTGGTCGTAGTGGTGGTGGTGGTGGTGGTGGTGGTGGTGGTGTAGTAGTGGTAGTCGTAGATAGTAGTCGTAGATAGTGGTGGTGGTGGTAGTGGTAGTGGTGGTAGTGGTAGTGGTAGTGGTAGTGGTAGTGGTAGTGGTAGTGGTAGTGGTAGTGGTAGTGGTAGTAGTAGTGGTAGTGTAGTAGTTGTAGTA
>JAUMHB010032195.1:5141-21181 GCA_032359685.1 Pittosporum tobira | reverse complement strand
TGTATGTTGTATGTTGTATGTTGGTTAAATTTAATTTAGCACTAGGAAACTAGACTAGACTAAATATTATTTTATTATATAAAATGAAATTAATTAAAATAGGAAAATCCTAATTAATTAAAATCCGCAATGATCGGTTTCCCTCTAGTTTCAATGTCTAATTACAGGCAATCACAAGCCAAGTAACAACAGTTGCTGCCTGCTCCTCATTGCTTTTTATTTTCCTATGGAATGGAGATCACATTTTTCTTTGTCTTGTAGTAGAATTTTTCAAGACCCTTCTTCTTCCTATTATTATTACTACTACTTATTTGCATCCAAATTAACGAGGTGGCTCCGTTGAACCGGCGGTGCCATCTCCTCCCTGACACCCTACCCTTCTTAATTATCATAACCACACCGTACGTCGTCGTAATGACGAGCGGGATTCCCAATGAATCAACACCAGCCGTTAAACAACACCTCGACGTTGAGGCCGGGGTTCCTCCTCGCTCTCCTTCTTCTTCTCCTGCTGCAGCTGATGGAGGAGCAGCCTGCGACGACGAATTCTCGGATCCTTTCGACATTGCCAACACCAAAAATGCGTCTGTTGCGTCTCTTAGACGTTGGAGGGTACGTACGTGTATAAATGTATATAATGTACACACACGTACAATGAAATAATTAATGTGAATATGCGATCATCATATAATTATTAATTAATTGTTGCTTGTCTAATTTTTTTACTGTATAAAAGAATGTACCTTCTCTTCGATTAGTTACATGCTTAATTTGGACTTTCTTCTATTATTAATTAATTAATTCATCTTAGGCGGTTTCAACTTTTCATGTAAGATCAATGTGTTTCCTTCATGAATTGAAAACTCTTCAGAATGATGGATGAAAGTTTAGATCTATGACAACATTTCTACCTATTTTTGTTTATATATATACACATACATACATGGTTTAAGACACTGTAGTCAACCCTCTTAATTTACACCATTCAAAATTTAATTTAACTATTTAAATTTATCACCGTTTGCTATTAATAACGGGAGGAAGTCCATTTTTGTTTGGCGGATGTCCGCCAACATTATTGGCGGACGATAATAAATTTAAATCATCTCATAAAATTTTGAACGATGGAAATTAAGGTGCATCAAGGTCACATGGAATTTGGTAGGCAATATGCTACGGTCTTGTGTTACGAGGCATCTATGCATATATTTCATTATAAAATCAGATGCTACTTCAATATGTGTGTGTGTGTGTGAAGGCCGTACGCGATTGGCGAGCTGTTGTGGATCTTATGTTAATGATTAACGTAATGTCTCCCTGTAACTAAAAAGTTGGGTTTATTGCAGCAAGCAGCACTTGTGCTTAATGCTTCACGTCGATTCCGGTACACTTTGGACTTGAAAAAAGCAGAAGAGAAAGAAAAAAGAAGCAGGATGATTAGAGCACATGCCCAAGTCATAAGGGTAATTGTAAATTAAGAACAATTCAGTTATAATCTTTAAATTTGGCATACCTTTTTTTTCTAATTTTAAAATGATTGTTTTTTTTAGGCCGCATTGCTGTTCAAGTTGGCTGGGCAACGAGCAATTGGTACTTACTCTAAACAAATCCTTTGCTAAAAGAAAATTTCTTTATTTCACCTTAAATTTTTTTAGTTAATTCATGTTTGATACTTTCAGTCCTAGGCTCGGCGGTAACTCCACCAACTCCAAATGGTGACTATGCAATCGGAGTGGAACAACTAGCATCAATGATGAGGGATCATAATGGTTCTACGCTAAAACAATATGGAGGGGTAAGTCGATCGACCTACTATGAATTTATATTTTTTTGCAGTTTATGTTTTACATGAATATATTTAGATGTCACTTCAGTGGACTGCATGTCCAGCTTAGCAGTATTTCTTTTCTTTCTAGTTAAATAAATATATCCGTCCTTTATCTAAAAGCTATTTAGATCACTTCGATCAGGTTAGGGGATTATCCGAGATGTTGAAAACAAATTTGGATAAGGGAATTGATGCAGATGACGATGAATTATTAATTCGAAGGAATACTTTTGGATCAAATACGTATCCCACAAAAAAAGGAAGAAGCTTCTTGGTATGTTCTGGCACATGTTTTCATATAATTAGATTAGATATTATTTTCAGTTAGGATCTTTTTCTACCATTTTCATTCATGTATGGCTCTTGTTTCTCCTAGAGGTTTCTTTGGGAAGCTTGGCAAGACTTAACACTGATTATTTTAGTGATAGCTGCGGTCGCATCATTGGCACTAGGAATAGAGACAGAGGTGAGCTAATTGGACATATGATAATTGATTTTTATTTATGTTCACTAACAATATATATATATATATATATATATAGTGATATTTGGATATATAATTGTGTATTGAACATGTTCTGCATGGTACTTTTGCTTTGAGTTGATATTCTTTCTGAAGGTCCTACCTGCCCCTTCTTTCCACATACACGCACTACGTTACTGTGTTTTGCCATGTTTACTAGCATGCACATTATTCATAATATTGTCAGTTGCGCGAGGACTTCAAACCAGTGAAATTTCTTTTTAAAAACCCTTTGGATGCTTGGTATACCGTGCATCTTTTAAGACATGTCTAGATTTTTCTTTCATCAACCAATACTTAATTTTATGATTTCTGATGTGAATATTACAGAAATGACCATATATTGAACTATTTAGTTTATTTACAGCTTAAGGGGAGATGTCTAGGAATGCTTGTCTGGGCTTGTAAGTTTATTGGGATTGAATGAAGATCCTTTTTATCAGGAACCCTTTGTTATTATCTCAGTTTGCTTGGAACTTTTTTTAGTGAGTGTTCTAGGATTCGTGAGTCAGTGTGCTTCCCCTATTAACTTTTAAGAGGTAGAGATATGATGGGTTAAGAAGCTGTCTAGTATTTATTTTAATTCTAAAGACGCGATTACTGTTTTTTGTTTGATGCATTACTGGTTCAATAGTGATTATCATTGATGTCTAGTATAATACTGCATAAGAAGTTCAATTAGAAAGCAATAATATTGCTTGTAATTCATTGTGTAAGTCTGCTTTCTCCATGTTAATATTTGTATCTGTTGCACTTTGGCCTATATAAACTGGTGGGTTAAAGTTTATATATTACGCGCATTAGTAAATCTTCAATGTATGTTGCATCCACTTCACTTTAGTTATATCTATCTATCTATAGTAATAAATTAACAGAACTACGCTAGATTTTTGGTGCTTACATTTATATTTTTGGTTCTGTTGGAAACATTTTCCTAACCTTTTTTGGTCTGTTTTGTTTGATACCTCCCTTCTTGTTCAATTCATCTTATCCTCCTATTATTTCTGCTTATCACACATGTTTGTGATTATCTTGACCCTTATATCTCCATAATACATTTTAAAATAAGTTTTATGCCTCTTCTCATTCTTGTAGGGGTTGGAAAAAGGATGGTATGATGGCGGAAGTATTTCCTTTGCTGTTCTTCTTGTTATATTTGTTACAGGTAACAATTTGATATTTCACAAGAGTATTAACTAGATATGCATTTGATATTTGCAATTGATGTGAATGAATCGGAAGGCATAATAGATTTAACAATTCAAATCAATTGTAGCTGGATTGTTCTTTATAAAGTATATTCATTTGTCCTTCTCTTTACAACAACGTTTAAAGTAATATAAGATTTGTATTAATTTTGAGTCTTGTATGATCTCTATTTTAAACTTGGTACTTCTCTACTGAAATATGATTGTATGAGTTTAAAGTTTTGACTCCTGTTAGACAAGTTCGTTGTCTCATCAGGTATATATATATCCGTAAAATGGTATATATTGTCTAGGAATCACTTGAAAGATTTTTTTAAGAATTTATACATGTATGTTTTTTAAAGTTTTGAATCACTATAATAAAATTTTCTATTACGCTATATCGAATTTTGAAGCAGTACGTGCTACACTGCTATCACTCATTTGAGAAACCAAGAACATATTATCCTGTACTTGGTTGACTATACAATAATACATGTCTTCATGCTTTGGGTGACATTCAGACTGTCGATGCATGCACACAAGCACAACCACAAAATTAAGATCAACACAAATTAACACATACATGCACACACACGCCCACATATGTATTATGTACTAATGGTGTTTTGTTTTTTACCATTTCAATAGCAACCAGTGATTATCGACAATCCCTTCAGTTTCAGAATTTAAATGAGGAAAAGCGAAATATCCATGTGGAGGTAGGTGCAGGCATCGCCTACAACATTCATATTACTGTTCCGCTGACGTATATATAGACATTGTTGCTATTGTCAATACTGAACTCAGATAATTTCATATAGGTCATTAGAAGTGGTAGAAGAGAAAAGATTTCAATATACGAAATTGTAGTTGGTGATGTTATTCCTCTTAATATTGGTGATCAGGTGAGTGATGTTGGAAATTTAATTTAATTTTTTTAGCACTACAATTTGAATTAATAATTTGTTCTTTGCATTCTTTGCCCAGGTTCCTGCTGATGGAGTCCTTATAAATAGTCATGCTTTAGCCATTGATGAATCTAGCATGACTGGCGAGAGCAAGATTGTAAGCTGGATACACTTTCTTGATAAGAAATTTTTTTTAAAAGTTGTTGAGCATATTTATCAAGTATAACGTCGCTTCGTAGGTGAATAAGGATAAAAAGAAACCATTTTTGATGTCTGGTTGCAAGGTAGCTGATGGCACTGGAACCATGCTGGTAAAGTGTTAAACCTTTGTTTTATTCACTTAAACAATGCATGCAAACCTGAACGGAAAAATTAATTTGGTCACATTGCTAGTTCGATCTGCTCATTAAATTTATGGTGATGCTAATGTGGGAAAAGTTATGAGGACTGGTGGATTCAATGTTTTGTGCAAATGGTATGCGCACATATGATTGTCTTGCATGTGTGCTCTTATATATCATGATCTGATCCTAGCATGACCATGTGATTGATATGGCTATGACGTACTTGTCCTTTCATGCCACTACTAAGGACGCAAAAGGCAAAGTCGCAAGGTGGTTGCTTGGCTAGAGATCTTATACTAATTGGTACCTCTTACACGGTCGTTTTGATACATGATGGGGTCATTGAGTTGATTATCCCTTTTGCAATCATTGTCTTCAGTATTGATGCCTTTTACATTATATTGCACTTTCATGTATTGTTGATTTTTTCTTAGTAATCCTGTACTAGTCCTTGTAAAGATAATAACAGAGTGAATAAACATTTCATTTTGTGCGAAAAGAATGTTGAATGTCGTATCTTAATTCTTATGTCTCAAAGGATCTGTCTGGTACTCTGGTCTGCTTCTATACAAATCAAAAATACTTGTCAATGCTTTGATCTACAAACAATAATCTAACGTTTAATACCTTCAGGTAACGGGTGTGGGAATTAATACGGAATGGGGATTGTTGATGGCGAGTATTTCGGAGGAAACTGGTGAAGAAACCCCCTTGCAGGTTTTCATATCTGATAATGCTACTTCTTACAATTTGCAACCACGCTTCATTGATCATGTCTAAGCTTATATGATGAGATTTGGGGAGATTTTCCAGGTACGCTTGAACGGTGTTGCAACATTTATCGGCATAGTTGGTCTTGCAGTAGCTCTATCTGTACTTGCTATCCTTTTGGCTAGGTAACTTTTAAAGATTGTCAAATATGTCATATCTCATGATAAGATTCAGATTCTTTTTAATCACTTACAAATGTATCTATTTTCTTTAGATATTTTACTGGACATTCAAAAAATCCTGACGGATCTCTCCAGTTTGAACGTGGGAAGACAAGTGTCAGTAAAACAGTGGATGGAGTCATAAAAATTGTCACTGCTGCAGTAAGTGCTGTATTTTACCACTATTACTTTCTTGGTAGAGCATTCTATACATAATTATGTTTAACAGTCTTCCAATTAATTATTTAGGTGACCATTGTGGTTGTTGCTGTTCCTGAAGGGCTTCCTTTGGCTGTCACCTTAACGTAAGTGTGGTTCAATATTCAGGTATTTTGCTGCTATTGCTTTTAAACTCTTGATTCTCTCTAATTATGTTATCATGTCTTAAATTGTGGCAGTCTGGCCTACTCAATGAAGAAAATGATGGCAGACAAGGCCCTGGCACGTAACTTGTTTCATTGTCATCATCAGTTGTAGTTTTGGATTAGCTACGTCAGACTAACTATGCGAGAAATCATGGCATCCATAAATGAAGTATTAACAGCATTCAGTTTGCAGGTGCGTAGGCTTTCAGCTTGTGAAACTATGGGTTCTGCAACAACAATCTGCAGCGATAAAACAGGAACTTTGACTCTGAATCAGGTTAGTATTCTGAACTTAGGTTTTATTTTCCGTCTATGAACAGGTAATGTAATATTGTCAAAAGATGGAAGTCTAGTGAATATTAGGAAATATATTTTCTGTTCCAGACATCTTACTCAATTGTTTGAATCCCTGGGGCTTAACTAGTATTTGGATTTTGTGATTTATTAAATTTTTTTTTTTTGACAAGTTTTGTTTTCTTATAAAATTTCACACCACCAGATGACCGTAGTTGAGGCTTATGTTGGGAGAAAGAAGATGAGTCCGCCTGAAGATCACTCACAATTGCATGCAGAGGTTTCCTCTCTGCTTAATGAGGGTATTGCACTTAATACTTCTGGCAATGTATTTACCTCTAAGGTACTCAATAATAGTGCGTGCATAGCATTACACCTTTTTTACATTCAATTCTTTATTATATTTTAAGTTGTGCTACCACCACAAGCTAGGTTTGATAGTACTTACGCGAATCAATTGGAATCTGTCTTTTTATAATGTCTATAATCTATATTAATTGATAGGATGGTGGAGGTATGGAGGTTGCAGGATCACCCACTGAAAAGGCTATTCTTTATTGGGGTGTCAAGGTACCTCCCTTTGTTTTGTTTTAGATCTGTTTCTTGTTCAAAATATAAAAAGGATCTACATCTTGTCAATTGATTTTCTTTGGTAATGCTGACAATTTTCATCACTTTATGTTGCAGTCTGAAATGGATTTTGACGGCGTCAAATCAGAATGCACACTCTTGCATGTCTCTCCTTTCAATTCCTTGAAAAAACGAGGCGGTATTGCCTTACGACGGGTACTTGGCTCTTAATTATCTGTCGTGAGATTAACTTACATATTTGAATTCCGAGACCATATCTTCTGGCTGACAATATCACTTGAACAACTTTTGCTAACAAAATGACCTGCAAAACTAGTGATGATCCTTTCTAAACTGTTTATTGTTATATTAATTTGTTTCTGATGTTTGAGCCTAATCGGATTGTTTTACTTTTTTATCTCTATAGCAGACCGACTCTCAGGTCCATATACATTGGAAGGGAGCTGCAGAAATAGTCCTAGGCTCATGCACAAGATATCTTGATACAAATGGTTGCGCACAATCAATTAATAACGAAGTGGTCAGTAATAAGCAGTGGTTTAAGCATGTGTATGTCATGTCAACTATAATATTATTGGAGCACCAAATCTGATTATCAAAATAATAATAATAAAATAAAATAAAATTGGTGCACCAAATCGAGGAAATTTAGTAAACGTAGGAACATATGGATACTTATAAATACAAGAACAATAGTAAATTCTAAATCTGTAGAAATTGTCAGAGATCTCAGACAGAATGATGATATTACACTTGTCTTGTAGGGTTTTTATAAGGATGCTATAGAAGATATGGCTGCAAGAAGCTTGCGTTGTGTTGCCATTGCATATAAAACATATGAAGCGGACAAAGTTCCACTTGACGAAGACCAGCTGGCACAATGGGTTTTACCTGAAGATGACCTTGTGTTGCTTGCTATTGTTGGTATAAAGGTATTATAATCTCTAAATTGATAATACTATACGATTGTCATTTACACTCTTATTTTCCATTTATATATGTGAATAGCATTTGACTGTAAGTTGTTTGTTTATTGTTTCTTGTGATTTATCTTGTGTAAAACTTCGTTAATATTCTGATGCACCAATAACAGTTGCCTTTGTTTAGTGCTGTCTTAATTTTCTGGGATTGTAGCCTCAGTGCAGATGTTCATAGAACGTCAAATGTCATTTAGTATCTTACATAACCTCTATTCCATGGGCAGGATCCTTGTCGCCCAGGTGTCAAAGATGCTGTAAAACTATGCACCGATGCTGGTGTTAAGGTAATACTCATTCTAACAAATTGGTTGATACATGTTTGCTATGTTATTTAATAATATTATGATAAAACGAAATGGTAAATTTTATATTATAGTTTTTGAAGTAAATATTTTAAATTTATTGTCATATGCTAGTAGCTTTAGCGCGCTTGCTGTCATGCAAAATAGGCTTTCCCACTTAAGACGTATGCTGTCTGCATGTCTCCGTCATGTCAATTTACATGCTGTCATGCTTCACAGTCTCTTGTCTGAGTCATTGTAAAGTCATTGGTGTTATTGGTTCGCAGTACATTTTGATATACGGTACGAATACGGGCACATGATACGCCAAAGTACCGGTAACCCCCAATTCATCAGGAATAAACTTAATAACTACACTATTTAGATTATCTGTATTCTAATATTTTTTTACATGCCTAGATTATATGCCTATAGTCGTTTATATTTATATAAGACCTTAGTATTTCTAGATAAACATGTATATATACTATTCATACTTTGATTGACAATTTAGTAAACCTAACAATACAAGTTATATTGCTTTTATTACTCATGAATCACACTTATTCATAGTATATAAATGGGTTCACTCAATATGAAGATCCGATATGCAAACCGACCATGAATTAGTATGTGAGAATTGATACGCAGTTCGCTTCATAACCTAGAGAATCTGGTAACACCGGTGCAGATGACCTTCTCATGCTATAGAAAGATATGATTATTATAAAATTGATATATCTAAATTACAATGAGAGGCTGCATTTTATGTAGGCATATTAAACTTAATACCCAAATATTCTTAATGACCAAAAATATATATAATCTAAATAAGAAAACTAATTATTCTAATAATAGTAAATATTTAATAATACTTTAAAATCCCCTCAAGCTAACTTTCAGCTTGTTACAAAATAAGCCTAACTAATAGCAAATTAAAAATGTCTCGCTGCAAATCTCAATCAAGTAAAACATTAGAAGTACTAACAACATAGCATCAATAGTAGATGGTAGCAACAGGGATCGATGTTAGCCGACAAGAAATAGAGGAGTCAAGCTTAGCCGACAAGGGTTGTGCGTTAGCCAACAATTTAGAAAGAAATAGAGAAAGGGATAATTTAGAAAGAAATAGAGAAAGAGACAATTTTTATTGCACACATTTGATACTAGCAAAATAAACATGCTGAAACCATAACGATACTTAAAACTATGGTGAAAACGTTTGAACAGAATTCTTAAAAGTAGCTAAAAACCAATATTCACTTTGTAAATAGACCAAACTTGATGGACACAACAGTAATTGTACCACAATTGTGTTTAACCAAAACCCAAGATTCATCAGAACAATACTCCCACCACTAACATGTATTCAGGAGCTTCCCCATTTATCACCTTCTTCTTGTTTCTCCTCGTAACACCATGGTTGCTTTACTTTCTCTCTCACAACCATGTACACCACCATATATGAGATTTTGTTTGACGCAGAAACCTTATTACTCCTTCTCCTTAATCAAAAGACTTTGATACCATATAGAAAGATATGATTTTTATAAAATTGATATATCTAAATCACAATTAGAGACTGCGTCTTATATAGGCATATTAAACTTAATACCTAAGTATTCTTGATGATAAATAATATATCTATTCTAAATAAGGAAACTAATTATTCTAATAATAATAAGTATGGCTGACCATACTAACTGACTGCACAGAAGTATGTCCAAACTTTTTTGGGTGTGTGTGTGTGAAAAGAGAGAGGGAGAATTCTTGTAGAGATCTATAGTCCGTTTAATCTGCTGTTCTAATTTGTTTTTCAAGGTTAGTTTTAGGTTTACAACACAGCGAGTATTCACAAGGAAACTGCATCTCCTACCAGCAATAAGAAACCACAAATGCGGTTCCGTGGTGCATGCTTAAATAAATTTTTAGGTTTTTAGGGCAGTTTATGAGACTCGCATGAGGGGAATGGTTTATTGTGTAATCAACTTAGTAGTTTATTTATTTATTTTTCTTTATTCCCATTGGTACAGGTTCGGATGGTTACCGGAGATAATCTTCAAACGGCAAAAGCAATTGCTTTGGAGTGTGGAATACTTGCTTCTGATGCAGATGCTACTGAGCCAAATATTATTGAGGGGAAGACATTCCGGGAATTATCAGAAAAAGAAAGAGAACAAGTTGCAAAAAGAATTTCGGTATGGTAAATCGTGTCCCCAAAAAAAAATTTAAAAAATAATAATACTAATAAAATAGAATAAAACAACGAAAATAGAATTTCATGCTTGAGGGGAATAATATTAATGTTTGTATAATATTTTGTACAGGTGATGGGGAGATCTTCTCCTACTGATAAGCTTTTACTTGTTCAAACACTACGTAAACTAGGGGAAGTCGTCGCTGTGACTGGAGATGGAACTAATGATGCTCCTGCACTTCATGAGGTTTGGCTACAATTAAGCCCCTGCTGGTTTTTAGTTGTAGATGGTTGATTGTTAACTGTTCATCATCTTTTAGGCTGATATAGGTCTTGCCATGGGCATCCAAGGAACTGAAGTTGCAAAAGAAAGCTCGGACATTATTATTCTGGATGATAATTTTACTTCAGTTGTAAAGGTTAGCGTAAGCGTAACTTTTTGTTGTGTGGAACCTTTCTGTGGAAATGAATATATGTAATTCCACATAAACAGATGTTTATTTATTTTGCTGTCACTTATTAGTGGTGTGGGAAAGAGGCCTATTTCACACACCATATCAATTTTGTATGTCTTTTGTAGGTGGTCCGCTGGGGTCGATCTGTATATGCAAATATTCAGAAGTTTATCCAGTTCCAGCTTACTGTAAATGTTGCAGCTCTTGTAATTAATGTTGTTGCAGCAATTTCTTCTGGGGATGTACCTTTGAATACAGTGCAGGTTTAATTAATTATTCTCTCTTTGTTGCCTCTCTATCATCATGTTTCGAAATCTGGTATTGCATTTGCTTGGATATTTCTCTCAGAAAGTCGGAATAGCTCTCTTCTCCACCCCATCCCACTCCCCTGTCCTTCCCTACCCACAGAGATTAGAGAAAGAAAATATAATGTAATTCTCGAAATTGAAAATTGAAGTTAATAGATTAAGAGGTTTGAAAATAAGTGAGGCTGAACCTGTTATATAGTCCTATAGATGAGGTGAATTTAAGAATAGTTCTTTTCAATATCTAGTGTTTGGTTATTATATTTTTTGGTTTCTCTTTTGTGAAGTTTATCTTTTTGGGGCAGCTTCTTTGGGTAAATCTCATCATGGATACACTTGGAGCACTGGCATTGGCTACCGAACCACCAACAGACCATCTTATGCACAGATCACCTGTTGGTCGAAGGTTTGCGCTTATGGACTTGGAATTAACCGTATTATCTTAGTAAACATGATGGAGTCAAAAAGACTGGCACATCAATTTGGGACTTTTACAGTTTGGATATATATGATGCTGAGCAATGAGCATTTTAGTTTATTCTAGTTTTAAATTTTCAGGGAACCTCTGGTAACAAATATCATGTGGAGGAACTTGGTTGTGCAGGTCGATCCTTTTAAATTTTGATACCTTATCAAATACTATTACGTAAATTTTTTGGTTTTTTGTTGAATTGGGTAGCAAACTATTGAACCTGTTAGTTTATGTAAACTAATTACTCTTGATTGTTTTTATTTCTACGCATGCATGCTGCAGGCTGTTTATCAAGTTGGCATCCTCCTTGTTTTGAACTTTTGTGGTGTGAGTATTCTCAACTTAAACCAGTATGGGATGGAACATGCTAACATGGTGAAGAATTCCTTGATATTCAACGCTTTTGTCCTCTGTCAAGTAAGTCTAATTTTTAGCCACTTCGTTTATCAAGAGACGAGGAAAAGACAGAGAAAAAAGGGTTTTTTTTTTTTAAAACTAATATATGTACTCTTTCTATTAATCTTACAGATATTCAATGAGTTCAATGCTCGAAAACCAGACCAAATGAATGTCTTTGCTGGAGTGTTGAAAAACAACCTTTTTGTTGGCATAGTGGGAACAACTTTTATACTTCAGGTAAAGAGGCCGAGGTCATGTAATAATTATTATCAATAATCTGATTTTACCGTTACAGTTACTATTACATCTACCACAGTAATTGATTGAACCAATTGTCTTGTTGTATATGAATAATAGATTATTATCATGGAGTTCCTTGGCAAGTTTACGTCAACTGTTAGACTCGACTGGAAGCTATGGCTTCTTTCCCTTGCCATGGGCCTTTTCAGGTTGGTTCAGTCGTACAAGTACTTGAAATTATGTTTTATCTTATACTATATGAAAAGCCAGAATTCACGAGTCACATAATTGTTAATACAAATTAAAAAGCCACTTATTCAAGTATTTCTTCTTTTCGTTTTTTTCAAATTAATTAACGAAAAAAGAAAAAGATTATTATATCTTTAATTAACAACATAATCACAAACATATAACTAAAAATTCTCTTGGTCTCAGCTGGCCCCTTGCCGTAGTTGGGAAATTGATCCCAGTTCCAAAGACTCCCTTGGTCAAGGTTTTCATCAAGCCATATCAGCGATGCATAGCCGCTCGTAATGCTTAAAGCCTGTGGTATCAAGCAGTGGGGGAGGAGGGGCCTGATTGATCCTACTAAAGATGATTCATTTATATATACACATTGTATGCTACAAAAATGCTACGTTCGTGCCCGCACGAGGGACTTGAAAAGTACGAGCTCCTGAATTTGCTGCAAATACTGAATTGCGTGATTCACGTATGTTGCTGAACGTTTGTTTAGCATAGCCAATGTATGCAACTACGCATTTCATGTTGCTTTATTATTATGTAATCACTAGTGTTATATACGGAGTAGAGTAGTACTAAAAGATGATTCAGTGGACTCTCTGCCCAGGCTCAACCCCTTCCTAAATTCTAATAATAGGACAACAAAATATCTTCCCAACATAGGACTTGGCAGGAAGCAGATCAAGAAAAACCAAAGCACTCTAAAAATTAATTTTAAATTGCAGGAAAACTATAAGAATGAAAAACAGAATACATTTTCTTACACAAGGTTGCATCTCAGCAAAAACTCCACTCTTGGCAACTTTTCTCTGGATGATCCAACATAGTAGTAGCAGTAGTAGTGGTAGTCGTAGTAGTAGTAGTAGTATATAGTATTTCTGAAAACATGCGAACGATTGTTACAAGAATTAACAAGCAAAAGTTTTACAACAATTGAACTATATTTGATACTCCCATATCTTAGAAGAGTGGAGTGCCAAACTCCTCTAAGAAACCTTCAAAAAGGAAAAGGAAAAAAATAAAAACAAATCTAAGAATGTTTTGCTTTGTGTACTTAAAAGATCCAACTTGGGGTATAACCCCACGTTACATGCAAAGGATTATAAATCTATAGAAAAGAATGACTACCATTTCGGTGATAATGCCTTGGACCTCTTCTTGCTTCTTGATTTCTTTAGCAAAAACATGAATAGGCCAAGTGGTTCTTTTTGGAGACATAATGGGAAATGAAATCTGCCGCAACAGAAGCAGAAGAGCTAGGAACGTTAGCAGGAACAAGTATCTGGGTCCTACCTGAGGCAATTCGCTTACCGGCCACATTTGCATAGAACAAGCCTGAGATGGCTGGTACGAATACATCACTCTGAGAACTAATGTAAAAGTCAATAACTCTCTCATACTCAGCAGCATCCTGGTTTAGGAACTTCGGCTTTTTATCTGCTGGCATTATGCCTTCCTGCAAAAAAAAAAAGGTTTAACCCAAAAACACCGAGTTAGATTTGAGAGTTGATGCAACTAAATTAAATCGAAAACACAAGGAGCATGATTAGGGAGATATAACACCGGAAGAAACTTCACCTTTGTATAAGTTTTAGGGAAAAATTCCTTGAGCGCATCAAGACTGTTGTCCCACCTCGATTGGGTCAAATATATTGCGGTGTCCTTAGTGAATCCTATCTTCCTCAAGAATATTGCAATCTCTTGTGGACTGTAACACCTTTTTGACCCAGTATCACCATTTCCTTGGCAACCTTTTTTCTCCAAAATATCAACCCTCAAATCCACAGCTATGAATTTCCCATCTGACTTCCGGCTTAGAGTCCTGAGCCGCTCAACCATCGAGTCAACCACTTCTTGGACTTCTGGTTGTAGCTCTAGAGTTCCAAACATTGCCAAACATGCAACCGAGTTGATGTTGCTGTCGGTCTTTTTCATATTCACTGAAGGGAAGTAAGTTGCCAGCCTTATGTTGCCCTTTGCTCTAAAAATTTGTTCAATTTGTTCTGCAATGTAGTCTTCGGTTACCCGATTCGGGACCCTGACAACCTCAAGATGTCGTGCTGATATTGTATCAGGCTGATACTTAACTACTTTGACAACACCATCCAGATTTTTTATGAACTTGTCAACGTCATAGATATCTACAAAGTCACTGAAACATATGAAGTATGATACTTTAGAAACTTTTCATAGTTTGGTCGGTATATATGTTAAGTACAACTGTAGTATATTATTATGTCAAGACAATTACTACTAAACCAGCCTCTCACTCCAACAGAAGGTAAATGGCAAACTGCTCATAGTATTCATGCATTTGTGTATTCCTAAAAGCAAACTAGTGCTTCCGGTTACTAGATATCACTGGTATACGATTGAGGTTAAGATAAAAATTGCTTATAACAATGAGCAAATGCTATTTTCATGAGCCTTTACCTCTTATCGCCAGGTTTGCGTCCCCTTATGTCTGGGACTACAAGAGTGGCCCTCAGGTATCTCGCAACTAACACAGCATCGGCAATCTGGAAATGGCAGTGTCCAGGGAAAAAAAGATCAAGCATAAAGAAAAACAAGATACGAATTCAACCATAAATGCTTTCCACGAAGAGCAATCTGAATAAACTTGTGAGGGATTGCTAAATTTCTATAGATAGTCCAAATGTGGTAGAGAGGAGAGCAAAGTTGTAAGGGTAGATTCAACTAACTCTTTTTGGATTAGATGAGACTGTACTGAGTAAAAAGAATTATAATCTTAAAAAGAAAATATGAGTAGACGAATTATAAGAATTACGAATTCTGGTATTGAAATACTAGAGTACCCATCAACAAGTATGCATTGAGGAAGGGGTTAAGAGTGTTTATGTAGTACATACCTGAGAGACATGATATTCGGGGCCATTAGTTAGTGAGAAGGTCACGAATCCTTGTGATTCCTCTGCCTCTTCTGTTAACCATCATATGACAAATAAATAAAATAGAAATACAAAAGAGAAATAATCGGATTAAAGAGATGATTACTGTAAAGCATATGAATTCATGAATCATGGTTTTAGGACTGACCCAAAAGAGGCTTCGTCCAGCAAGGTTTAAGGTCAAGGCCGCCATCATCCTTCCAGGGGCCATCAGTGTCCTTAGGAATTGTAGTAAGGCTTTGTTCAGAGGAAGAAGCCTTGGTGGCATCATAGCGAAGAGTTGTGGATTCGGAAGAATGCTTCATCTTCAACCAAAGAAGGGAGTAAACAGAAAGGAAAATGAGCAGTGAGGAAAAGGCACCTGAGCCATAGTAAGTACTGTAACAAATACTGTAGTTGACAAATACTAGTAAATGATACTCAAGGGGGAATAATCTGAAGCTGGTGATACAAACAAACACAATTATGTTTGGAAATAAGCAGCAATTCAATCCAATAGAAATCTCCAGGGATGTAATTAAGTAAAATAGAACAACCCCAAATGAATTACAGTACCAGTAGTGTGAGTGTGTGTGTGTGTGTGT
>JAUMHB010032184.1:0-21191 GCA_032359685.1 Pittosporum tobira | reverse complement strand
CAAACGCTAATTTTAAAAGTTGTCTTGTATATTTGTATAATTGTATCCAACAAATCCTCAAACGAGTTTAGGTCCGTAGACAAAAAAGTCAGCGTTTTATGACTTACGAAGTTTTATTGTTTGTACCCCAAGCAACTAGTTCAATTAGTATAGATTTTGAATTTGAGTAATGAGAACGTAATTAATTATATTAAAAATTAGAAATGAGAACTCATGGCCTATGTGGTTCTATCCGACTCTATTTCGGATGAGTTAGATTTCGGATAGCAGAAGCAAAAAAAAAAAAAACAGAAAAAAGTTTCATTGTTTGTCGCGGACCCACGGTAACTTTCAAAAGCGTCTCGTTACATGTCTCTCTCTTGACATTTGAAATTTGAAATTCAAATCGTTCTTTATTCTTAAAAATAGTCCGAGCGCCCGGGCGTCCGCGTCACAATAAATCTCTCGTCCTCAACGGTCGAATTCCTTACACAACACTATCTCTCAATTTTGAAACCTGCTCTGAACAAGTTCCACAAACAACGTAAGATTTCATTCTGGTTTTCGATTGCTCAAACAATTCAATCTACCTTGTATTTCAGGTATGCTTTAAGATCCAACATTTTCAGCAACCAAACATTACCTTGTCTGTTCTACATCCGTCGTATCGGCTAATTTCAATTAGATTGGATTTGCTTTGATTTGAGCTAGGGCTTTACTTCGAACATCACTAATTCGCTATATCTATGTGACCAATGTTTATATTACTAAATTTTGATCTTAGTTATGAATTTGTGTTACTATATATGCACTGCACATTATTAAATTAGGTTTTCATGACTGATGTCAAATCAAATTGCCAGATATGGAGAGTGAAAAAGTAGCAATGATTTTCATTTCTGAAGCTAATCAAAAGAGGAATTAGTAAAAAGAATTTACTGCCAAGTATCAGTAATTTCAATGTAATGCGGATCTTTTAACTGCGCGAGCAAGAAATTGAATTTAGAAGGTTTTTTGGAGTAAGAAGTTTAAATGGAAGTACTAATTATCTTTTGTCAAACTTAGTAATTAACAATGAGGCCCTAGGATACAATTAACCGTATCTGGTGGAGTAGTACGCTAAGTATTTATAACAAAACAACTATTTTTTTGTTAAAATTGCGTAACAAAATGTCTTTTTCCTGTTGGATACGTTATATTGTATCTACCTTTTCTCATTAACTACTCAAGTAATAAAATGCTACAGTCGAGCTGTATAAATATAGTTGAGATTTTGGCAGGATAGAGCTTCTATGTTAACTTTTAAGTGCTTTCAAATTATAACTAAACCTACTTGAATCCTTTCAAGTGCCAGTAAGTTGCTTATCTTTAGCCATTGACAAACTAAACCTACTTGAATCCTGTTGATGTTTTAAGGAAATGAACTGCTCGTGGATAACTTTGTGACTGCCATTGTGCTACTTAACAATTCCAAGTGTATCTATACTTTTGATTTTCGGAAGCCGTTGCAGTGTTGCCTCATCTTAGTTGTCGTAGAAAAATAGAAGTCAGAATACAGAGTTAGTCAACAGCTAAAGCTAGTGGTATTTTTATATATGTTTGGTGCTTGTATCTTGGATGTCTCGCATAATTCTGTTATTGACAGGTAGTATTTCTCCAACATGTCTGTCCCTCAAAGTGATCCACTTTTGCAAGTAGAAACAACATGTGGCTCACTTCTATATGAACTCCAGGTTTACCATTTCTACATATTCCATTCCAAGCACATTGTTGAAACTTTCATGTTTGTATCTGTAACTTGATAGCAATCTTAATATACTATTTTGGACTTATGGTCAAATTAGATAATATGGGATGAAGTCGGGGAGCCTGATATTGAAAGAGATAAAATGCTGCTTGAGCTTGAACGAAAGTGCCTCGAGGTATACAGAAGAGAGGTAGATACAGCTAATAGGTGTAGAGCTCAGCTAAGACAGGCAATCGCTGATGCTGAAGCAGAGCTTGCAGCTATCTGCTCTGCAATGAGGGAGCGACCAGTACATTTTAGGCAGGTAAGGATTGGAATAAAAGTAAAATTTTCTGAAATCAGAACTCAGATTTTACGAACAGTAGATTTTAAATTCCTTTGAAAATAATAAAATTGGATGTGAATTATATACTAGTGCATAATATCTAGAGATGATGATACTATTGTGAATGTGGAGTTGTCGGCTTCGAAGAAATTAATTGTATATCAACACAATGCAATCAAATTATGTTGTGATCTGACTATTTCTAATTGTGATGCAGAAATAGATAGAATTGGTAATAATTGAACCCATTGTTATCTAATATATGAGGTGTCCTTATGATAAGGTCATTATTGAGGAAGTTTAAAACATCTGCAAGATTAATCAAAAGCTTCTAAATTGGTTATTCTTTCTTCAGGCTGATCAAACTCCTGGAAGCTTGAAGGCAGAGCTCAGGACCATTCTTCCACAATTAGAGGAGATGCAGAAGAGGAAAGTGGACAGGAAAAATCAATTCGTAGAAGTGCTAGAGCAAACAGAAAAATTAAGAAATGAAATCTATAGTCCTGATAAATTCACTGGTACTAGCACTGTTGTTGATGAGACTGACTTGTCTTTAAGAAAGCTTGAAGAATTGCACAGAGAACTACAGGCACTTCAAAAAGAAAAGGTATTGTTTTTTTTTTCAAAATAATATATAATGCTGAATCAATCATTAACTTAATGTGTTTTTCACAAGAATTTTTTTTTAAATGTTTTTAATGTTTATATCTATGCAGAGCGATCGCCTAAATCAGGTTCTGGATCACCTGAATTCCTTGAACTCACTATGCTTGGTGCTGGGTGTGGATTTTCAGCAAATAGTTAACGAAGTTCATCCCAGTTTAGGTGATCCAGAAGGAAGAAAAAGAATAAGTGATGATATTATAGAAAGTTTGGCTGCCTCAATACAAAGATTGCGGGAGGTTAAGATACAGAGGATGCAGCGGGTAGATAGTGTTTTAACTGTTTATATTAGCTGTAGAGTAATTTGTATTTTTTGTGCTGACTATGTTAATCTGTTAAATTGTGGCAGCTACAAGACCTTGCAACTTCCATGCTGGAGCTATGGAATTTGATGGATACTCCAATTGAAGAACAGCAGATGTTTCAGAATGTTACCTGCAACATAGCTGCTTCAGAACATGAGATAAAGGAGGCCAACATGCTTTCAATAGAATTCATCAATTATGTGAGCTATTGATTTGTTAGTGTTTAAATCTTGTGTTCTGTGACCCAATTGTCTTTCTGTATCAAAATCTACTATAAGATCAAAAGATTTGTTCTGGCAATAAAATATTCTTTAATACTATGATGCAGGTTGAGGATGAAGTGTCCAGGCTGGAAGAGTTGAAAGCAAGTAAAATGAAAGAGCTTGTTTTCAAGAAGAGGTCGGAGCTAGAGGAGATTTGCAGGAGGACACGTATGATTCCAGAATCAGATAGCGCAATGGAAATGGCTATAGAAGCTATCGAAACTGGTACGTAGAGTTTGTACATAAGAGAATATATTATTCATATTCTTGTTATGATGCATACAATATCATGTCTCATTTTATTTCTTTTTGTATTTGTTTGTTGCAAAGGAGCTGTGGATCCCTCTTACATCCTTGAACAAATCGAGCTTCAAATCGGTAGAGTGAAGGAGGAAGCTCTTAGCAGAAAAGAAATTCTTGAAAAGGTTGAGAAGTGGATGGCTGCATGTGAGGAGGAGTGTTGGCTAGAGGAATACAATAGGGTGCGATTTATTCTCTGTCTTGGATGTTATGTTTACATAGATCCTTCTGCTTAGATGTCACTCTTACCATGTTTGTTCAGGATGAAAATCGATACAATGCTGGGAGAGGTGCTCATCTTACTTTGAAGCGTGCTGAGAAGGCTCGGGCTTTGGTTAATAAACTTCCAGGTAAAACTTGCACTAGGTTGATAGGGGGGCAGCCTTTTATTTTCTGTGCGTGAATTAGGGATCTGAAAATAACATATCATTTCCCTTAATGATTTCTTTATTGCTTTTTGCATGATATGGGACAGGAATGGTGGAGACATTAGCTTTGAAAACCGCATCATGGGAAAACGAAAGGGGAATCGAGTTCACTTATGATGGCGTGAGTGCTTATCTCAGTTTGTATCTTATCGGTATTTTACTTAAATTACTTCATGTTGTTATCTGCTGGTCTTCAGATTCGACTTCTTTCCATGCTTGAGGAGTATAACTTTTTACGACAAGAAAAAGAGCAAGAACGCAAGAGGCAGAGGGTATGGGCCTTTAGTTTCTCAATCTTGGTCTGTATATATGTATGATTTTGCATGAGCATATGTTGATTATGGGTCCTTTTGGTTGCCCTGCCCCATTTCAGGATCAGAAGAAAATTCAAGGACAGTTAATAGCAGAACAGGAAGTTCTATTTGGATCAAAACCAAGTCCTATGAAAGTCCAGAATGTAAAAAAGGGTTCTAGATTGTCATGTGGTGGTGCAAGCAACAGAAGACTTTCACTTGGAGGAGCAATGTTACAAACTCCTAAAGCTGACCCACTTCACTCTGTTAAAGGTACTCCCAATACACGCCAAACCAAAAAGAATGAACGCCTGCACCAAAATGACCAGCTAAATCATCGAAGGGATGACGGACTATCAGCTGGTAATTTTTCTGTAGATTATTTTCTCATCCTTTTTTTTTTTTTCAGTTTGAGATAAAGGGGTCAACAAATATCATATGGTCAGGCTCGTGAAATTCAGAGTGAAGCCTTGTGAGAACATCTTAATCCACGACAGTGGTGTAAATTTTAAGTTTATTATTTTCAACAGGAAATACCACACATTTTACCTCATACTTTACCTGACCCCTATATATTTTCTGTCTCGATCACAGTTTGATTGTTTCTTTTTGTTTCCTCTTCATTTTAGGAAGGAGAGGCTTGGACATCGCTGGTCTTCCTGTGAAAAAACACTCTTTTAATGCAGTTAATGCTCATCACGAAGTAGAGTCGCCCATGGCCCGCAAGCCTTTCTCACCAATATCGTCTACAGAATCATCGAAGTTCAACGCAGCAAATTTGTTGGAAGATCTAAACAGAAAACAAAACGAAACGCTCCAGAAAGCAATTGCAAGTAACACTAATACGCCATTCAAGACTCCTTCCAAGACAATTTCAGCTGCAGAGGAAGAGAACAGGACTCCTATAGCAACGACAATGACCGTAATACACTCTACACCTTCTACAGTATCAGTTCCAATGCAGACCTTCATGACTCCAGCTCCTCAGTCAGTTGCTTGTAGTGGGGCTACTTGGATTAAAGAGGTTCACGAAGAGATTGAATACTCATTTGAGGAACGAAGAGCAGGGTTTGTGCTTCCCGGAACACATCTCAAGACGGTGTCATAAGTTTATCAGAAACTTTAGGTGATTTTCAAAAATATACTGTTGTGAGCGTTGTGACAGCATGATTTCTGTATTTCCTTGAATATTCGAAATGTGATTGGTAAATAGTCAATTCTAAATTGGCTTCTCTAATATTTGTAAGTGATCTATGCGTTATGGGCATAAACTAGGTTTGAATTGTGGTAACTTGATCAATCCAATCTTTATCTTCTGAGTTTGAACTGATTATTGTTAGTAATAAAGAGATTTTTAGAGGAAATGATTGTTTTCAAATAGCTTTTTCTTTTCGGCACTGATACTTATACAGAGTCACTATTTTCACACTTTTTTTGTTATTTTTGCATATATGATTCACATTTTACTTATTAAAATTAGTTAGAATATGAGTCACACATGCAGAAATAAAAAAAAAAATTACTTGAAAATAACAGTTTCTTTTCCATAAATAGGATACCGTGAAAAAATATCAACTCATCGAGTGCATATATAAGTTTAAAGGCACATAAGTTACTGCTACCCTGCATAAACACTTATAGGATGTCTGAACTACCCATACGGAAGTCGGAGATTCTAAAACAGTTTTGGGTCAAATTTGATGAATTGTTTCTATTTTTGCAGAGAAATTTGCTTGGATTTTGTTGTTTTGAAGTTTTAACAGAGGAGGAGAACTTCTGCTGCATGGCACACTATTTATACCTTAAGCTTCAAAATGGCATCCAACAGTAAAAATCATCGCATAAAAAGGACATCAATTTTTTTGTTTTCAATTTTATTTTTATTTTTTTGAAACAGTTGTCGCAACTTTAGTTTAGTCAAAGCTTTGGAAATTGGTACGGATCCAGCTTTCATAAACGGCTTTAATTAATACTAATTTTTTTTTAAATAAGAGAAATAAAATAGAAAT
The DNA here is from genome assembly GCA_032359685.1 of Pittosporum tobira. Lineage (NCBI taxonomy): Eukaryota > Viridiplantae > Streptophyta > Magnoliopsida > Apiales > Pittosporaceae > Pittosporum > Pittosporum tobira. The sequence goes on along the minus strand of JAUMHB010032184.1, from coordinate 14,879 downwards.
TTATATTAAAATTAAATGATAGTTGAAATAAAATATTTAGTTAGTCTTAAAAAAAAATTTTGAAAATGAAGAGAACTTGAATTTTTTTTTTTGTTAAAAATGAAGAGATGAGAAAATGAGAAGTCAATACTCATTATTTTTTTAGAAGTTGGATTTCATTTATTTCATTTTTTTCTCATATTTTCAACTTAAATTATATAATTAACTAACCATTTTATTCTAATTATCATTTATTTTTAATATAAAATTTTATTTTATTTATTTAAAAAAAAAATGAGAATCAAACACATCATAAAAATAAAAAGAATTTTCTTTTACAAAATATCTTAATTGATACAATTATTTTTTTCTTTTTCAATTATTAATTGCTTTCCAAGACGGACTTGAAAGCATTTCTTAACCAAAATCAATACATTGAATTTTGCAAGTAAAATATTAATTAATTAATTAGGACTATTTTAGTTACATTTTAAAGTCATTAGCTTTATTTTCCTTCTGTTCTTCTTTTTCCTTCAAAACCCTAATTTCATTTTCTTGAATAATTTCTGAAACCAACCGATTTTTTTTTTTCGAGTCAAGCTTTGTCTTTCAAGCTCTGTTGATAATCTGAGATAGCAAAGAATCAAGGATCAAGTCATGGAAAAGTATCTGTTTCTGTGAGTGATTCTAAACTGTAGACCTTCTTATAGTCAGATTGTGAGCTTTGTACAATCTAAGGCTCAGATTCTTTGAGTTTATTGTGTTTGAAGTTGGTTTTTGTGATTCTTGATTTGGAGACTCTGTTCTGCACAAAGCTTTCATCTTTTCGTATTTCCCTTGAAATGTTGTACTGAAAATTGCTTCTTTTTGAGCGTCTGAGCTGTAAAAGATTTGCACTTTAAGTCTGGGGTTTAAGTTTTAAATTTTAGGTATTTTTAATTTTTTTTTTTTTTTGGTTTGCAACTTTGAATGGAGGGGAAAGAAGATTTGCAGGTTTCTGGGGTTATCCAAGGGGAGGACGTTCCAGATACATACTGGGTGGCGGCAAGGAGTGAAAACCCTAGCCAATTCAGTGAATCTTCAACTCTGGTTGCACCAGTATCGGCACTAGAACCGGCAGTAGCACCGCCTGTTGCAGCAGTCACACCGGCAGTGGCAGTGCTGCCAGAAGCTCCGGTCAATGGCACGGAGGTGAAGAAGAAGAGGGGTAGGCCGGGGAAGTATGGACCGGAGGGTAAAAGTGTGGCATTGTCTCCTATGCCTATTTCCGCTTCCGTTCCGCTAGCATGGAAGCATAAAAGGGGGAAACCAACTGTTTCTTATAAAAAGAAGCATAATTTGGAGTTTGAGAGTCCAGGTAATGAATGATTCCATTCTATCAATTTGACTTTGTAATATACTAATATCGTTTGTAGCTAATTTTTCATTGGATTTTCTCTTACATACTTTATGATAATACTGTAAGTTACGAAAATTAGATTATCAAGTGGTATCTATCACAGGGTGTCAGGTGCTTATATAATTATTGGTGAATGATTGGGAATGCATGCTATATGTAATATGTGTGCTATATGTGTCTGGAGACTAGATATTTGGATTCAGGTTGTACAGTCAACTTTGGAAGATATTTTTTTTTGATGAATTTAATATAGTCAGTGGGACTGGGACCCTTAGAGGTGGAAACCTTCTGAAACTGGCATATGCCTGGCTTCAAACTTTGCTGCAGCAGATTAAGGGAATCATTTTGTGGCATCTAAACCTTTTTACCTTAGCAAGATGCTTTTAGAAACTATATATAAGATTGTGGAAGGTAACTTTTTTATTTTTTATTAGTAGTATGTGACCAGAGTAAGTCTGTCTCTACGCGACAATCGCATGCGAGTAGGCGCAGTATAGGACTAAACAACTCGAGTGACCTCATGTTTAGGAGTCAGATAATGCAGCATGTGTGAATCTAGCGCGAATAGGTGCACCCTTATAAATATGTGCTTGCTTCGAAGTGGTAGAATTAATTGCTATTTTGTTTTGTAATATTTTTATATGTACTTGCTGAATCTTATATAAATTCAATACTTGCCTCACTGTTTAAATACTCTTGTCATTCTACCTGAAAGCCTTGATGATTTTCCAATTTTTATGAAGAAACTTTAACTATGATTTTCTGTTTTATCCTTTAAGAAGAGGTTCACACTTCAAATTGATGGAAATTCATGTTTTTGTAACTTAAAAAGAATTAAAACAAATGACGTTTTAAACTTTTAATTTATGCATGCCTGAGGATATATCATATATGAGCATGGGTTACTTGATTGTCAAAATCTTATTGTATATCACCAAGAAAACTTATGACAGGAAAGTTTGTACTTGTGGTGTCCACGGTAAACATGGGCAAATTAGCTACATTACATAATTTTATTTTATTTTATTGCTTTTGCTTGATTTAGTTATTGCCTTCTGTTGTTAGACTTTGTGGTTTGCTTTCATGAGATTTTAATTCTGGTTTAGGACTTGCATACACAATTTCAATATAATTTGAAGTTCTACTGAATAATTAAAACGGCTAAACTATTTTGTAGGTCAGCAGGTGGCATACTCTGTTGGTGCAAATTTTACTCCCCATTTGATTACTGTTAATGCTGGCGAGGTATTTCTGGAGTTCATCTACACACACACACACATATAATACTATTACTTTTAGTTTGTTATATTATGAGTGTGTGACACTGAATGCTGACCATAGCAAATCAACCATTTATTGACGACCTCCTTTCATAAAAGATGCTTTCACTTAAGTATATTGGTAAGTGCAATTTGCACTTGGAGAAGGAAGAATGTCATCTAGAAAATATACTTTCGAACTTACATGTTATGATTCTGAAGCATGATGTTTATCAAATCCTTCACTGGATAGGTTTGATATATGTTTTACTTTGTAATCAATTTTGATTTTTCTTTGTGGTTGTTGTTTCAGGATGTTATGATGAGGATCATATCATTTTCTCAACAAGGGTCTAGAGTTATATGTATTCTTGCGGCAAGTGGTGCAATTTCAAATGTTACTCTTCATCAACCTAATTCTTGTGGGGGTACTTTGACCTACGAGGTATGAAAGTTTTGCTCAATTTTAGTTTTACTAATTGGCTTGCATTGAATATTAGTAGAGTAACATATTTTATTATCAAAAAATACAACTTTGCATTGCCAAAACTACTTTAACTTACTTTCATTCCTTTACCATCTCAGCTTTCAGTTTTTGTTGCTAATGACCTTGCACTTGTTAATTAATACTGCTTCCATTCCAAAATTAGAGATACCTATGTGTTTTAATGTAATACATTTATGAATTCCTAAAATTCAAATATGAAGTGAATTTATTTTATTTTGGTTGAAGTCAAAGTCCTGGCAAACTTCATATAAAATACTACTACATAGAAACTTTGAAATTTTTAAATTTTGAAAATTTAACAAATTTATATCATTATTTGAATTTTAGGATTTCACAAACCTAGTTTAATAATATCTCTAACTTTGGAACGGAGGGACGATTCAGCTACCTGCATGATTGCATGAGTTAAAGTAATTTTGATAATATTAAGCTACTTGGATGAGTGCCACATCTTATGTATATATAATATCAAGGAACTCCATTATCAACATGAACTATGATGAAGGCCCACTTACATAGATTACGGTGAAGATAATCATGTTAAGTTGGTTCCCAGAATTTCATTTCTTAGGAGATAAATATTTTACTTGCAGGGGCGTTTTGAGATACTTTCGTTGTCTGGATTATTCATGCCTACTGATAGTGGAGGAACAAAAAACAGAACCGGTGGGATGAGCGTCTCATTGGCAGGCCCAGATGGACGCGTTTTGGGTGGAGGGCTTGCTGGTCTGTTAGTAGCTGCTGGTCCTGTTCAGGTTGGATATTATTATATTATTCGTTGAAATTTATATGTAACTTGGGCAAAATGTTGCTTCCCAATTTGAATGTCATCCTTTCCTTAAATGGGAGACCCAAAGTGAGTGTCGTCATTACCAGTTAATGTAAGTTCAATGTAAAAATGGAGATAAAAGTTGACCCTACCATATGATGTTCTTTTTCTTTGCTTTTCTGAAAAAAGTACTACATTGCTAAAATTTTGAGTGTATCAGGTTGTCGTTGGCAGCTTTCTTTCTGGCTATCAGCAGGAGCAGAACCCTAAGAAGAAGAAATTTGACCTTCCGGCAGCATTCTCCCCTATCCCCGCTAATCATTTTTCTCAAGAAGTTACTGATGGAGTCTATAGTGCACCAAAGCAAAGTTTCACTCCTGCCTCATATCATGAAAACAACTTGAACTCCATGCATCGCTCAAATATTTTGTGCATGGAAACTAATAGTACATCCTTGCCTGGAGGAACCTGAAGACCTCCACCTACAAAGTGTGGTTTCTTGTTGAATTATGACCAATCAGTTTCTTGGCTGCTCTTATTTGAGGCTCAAACTTTTTAAGCTCTCACTATATCTTGACCCCTTTATATATTGTCAGAGGACAAATCTAGGTTAAGTTGTTTTAACCCAAAATTTGTACTAGGTTAGGACTTATGATAGGCTTACCGTGTAATCTTGTAGCTGTTGTAAACATATGTCGTCTCATTTGTTGATGTAGAATTTGATGAAGTTGGGGCTTTGTCATTTTTTCCGACTTACCTCTGTTTGGATGTCTGAAAAAGGAACATAATTATAGTCGTGACTTGTGAGTGACTAGTATGTGTTGTAAGTTAAAAAGTGCTGAATTAGAACAAGTTTTGTGCACGCTGCACAGACATCTGAAGGCTATTATGAAGTTTGTTTAATTTGATTCGCCTTTTGTTTTTGCAGGATTTCACTCCTTGGTGTAATTCTATTATGAAATAAATGGTTAAAATGGTGTATGTTATTCTGAAATTGTTAAACCAGAATCTTAAAGAAGACATCTGGTGGTCAAAACATAAAACGTGGGACATCAACAAAATAGGTGTTTATGATATTAATCATCGCATACCTATTGAGAATGCTGGTCTAAGAAAAAGAAAAGTAAGGTACTCATCGGAAAAAAGAATCAAAAATAACGAACTCTATTATTTTAATTCATGTAACTAATGTTGTGTTTTGTTCTTAAGAAAGGAACGAAATAAATTGAAAAAGAGTGATTTTAGAATTAAACGTATTATTAACAACTAAATTTAACGAAATATATTGAAAAAGAGTGATTTTAGAATTAAACGTATTATTAACACTTAAATTTTAATTAAAAATAAAGAAAATACAAGAACCAAGTTTTAATTAAAAATAAATAAAATACAAGAACTAAATTTTAATTAAAAATAAAGAAAATACAAGAATAGAAAGTGAGTTCGTATCTTTAGTGATTCAGCATGTTCGCTTATCTCCGTCATTTCCATTACATTTTCCTTTTATCTTATTTTTGGAGAAACCACCACCTTTGCTGAATCCTCGTATGTCGTTTGTGGTCTCCGCCGCATTTTGCTTGTTCATACCTTTCTTGCCTCCAAATCCAAACTCCGAATGTGAGTATCAGTCTTCACCATGGCAGCATAACAGTTAGAAGGCCTTAAAAATGGAATTTCCATTGGTTCAAATTTAACAAAAGCTAGCTTCTCTTGTGCCCTCCAATGCCTGTGCATAAAAGGCAAGCTCTCGTGCCAGGTCATCATTCACGTCCACCTCTTGCTCTTGACTAATATCAAAGGAAAGATTGTGGGTCCATTATACCTTCTCGGGCCAGCTGATTTCTCCGAGTTCATCAAGGAGGCCATCCCAGTTGTATATTGCGGTCTTTGAAGGTTCAGTCAACTTTACATCTCCATCATCGTCTTCGGATTCTGATCCGGACTCAAGAAACGATCTCCCATGTCAGCATTGTTCATTGCCTCCTTGTCAAACACCGTTGGCCTTTTTCTGGAGCATGCCATCCAACAAACCTATAGAAAACAAGTAGGTCACTACATGGATGAGTCTGAAAAACGCGCTTGCATTATTATGACGAGGTGAACATTTAGAAAAGCTACTGTTCCCAAAGGAAGAAGCACACATTCGCGCGCAAAAATCTAAGTACAATAGAAGAGCAAAGTTGGCGTGGACGTGGGGCTCACTCTCTTTGGGTCTGCATCCTATATTAGTTATTACAAAGGCATTCCGAAATTAGTTATTTCATTGGAGATAACCTGCATAATTATAACCCCAATTCCATTTTTCCAATTTGTTGCCATCCATCACATGGAAATTACTATTTTCACATAAAAATATATTAATTTTACAAATATTTTTCACATTTTCATTCAACATCTACTAGTAAATAAAGTAAAAAATGTAGTACATGCTTTACATTTCCTAAATATTGGTGCCACTTCCTTCCATATAATTACTTGACACTTCCATTCATAGACATACCAAGCAGGGACGAATCTAGAAATTTTTCTCAAGGATGCCGTCATATGTCAAAGTTTAATTTTAAAATATTATATAATATAAAAATAAATATAATATTAATAATTAATAGTTTACATTTTTTTACAAAAGGATAATGATATATAATTTATTCAACATTTCTTCCATTCAACTTTAAAAAATGGGATCGTGCAACAGTTTTTTATTGAAACTTTTTTAACATCTTTTTTTTCAATATTCACTATCAGATAAGTTTAAAGATAATCATCTTTCATCACATTCTAAAGTTTATTTTTAATAATACTCATTCTTTCAACACTTGTCGAAGATATCAAAAGTGTTAGTCAAAAATAAGTCAAAAATAATTATATTAATGGTAAAGGATTAATAAAAATAAAGATAATATTTAATTTCACAAAAGAATTATAAAACAGATCAAGTAAAATGAGCATAAACAAAATTTATTTTGTGCTATATGTAGACTACGTATGAAAGAAAGTTTTAATATAATAACACTAGTATGAAGTGTGAAATAGAGAAAATAATAATTTAAAAATAAATAAATTTAATAAACTACACAATTAAATTATGAAAGAAAAAAAATCAATTAAGAGATCACTTTAAAATTATGATAATTGGGTTGTTTGATAAAAGCTTTAAGTAAATAGACTTAACTTTGAACAACTTAAATTGAAGATTGAAAAATTATTTTTAATTTTATATATTTTTGTTGGGAGCCTAAACTACTTTTTTTAAATATATAATGTAACTTTAAAAAACTCAAGGTGACTGAAACCTTCTTGGCCACCATTAGGTCCCGTCCCTGATACCCAGCTCGTTCCAGAAACTAAACTCATTTTCAATTTTAAGATTTAAAATATTGACTTCCATAAGTCTGAAAATGAAACTGTTTCCGTGTATCGGGAGCACATCCTTGCTAATACAATCTCTGCTGATTAACCTACCCAAACACAACAAGGTTTTTAACATCTTCTCCTTGATAAAACAGTTTTTCAAATGCAAAACTTAAACACGATTCCAGAATTACAACACATAAATATGAGGGCATATGGATATGCACGCAAACTGGATAGGCTGAACAATACATATCGAATTTAGGTTTTTTCTGCAAAATCTGTGTCAGGCAATAATTTCTTCTAATGCCAAACAGTACACAATAACAAACATGAAAGGGAGAACCTCAGGCAAAAATTAATGGAGGATATATGTAAAATAACTCATCATTCAACATAAAAACCACAACAGTTCCAAGACCCAAAATGCATCCTCTGCTTTAGGAGATGTTTAAGGCATTCAGAATCCGGAACACCAAAGGGAGCACCTCAACAATCAATTTACGTCTACCAATTCAACATCGAAAACTAGCCATGCGTTTGGTGGTATGGCCCCAGGAGCACCTTTAACCCCATATCTGCATGGGAAACATGATATGCATTAGCAAACATCATATGAAACATGACCAGTCCGTAAGTGAAAATATGAATTTCTTGTGTCTCTGATTTGGGGGTGTTTTACTACCAATAATAATGATCAACAATAGTAAGACATGGCCAAAAAAAAAGAGGCTCAACTTTTCAATTAATTCCAACGAGGGATATTAGCATTTCCCTCGCCTGGAAAGAAAAAATCAGTGAAAGTTCATCAAAAGCACAAAACAAGGATAAAAGGTAGATTGAGAAGAATGAAGACATACCCCATAGCTGGTGGAATTGTGAGTCTTCTTTTGTCCCCAACGCGCATACCTGATGATTGGATACAGGTGGACACATAATTAATTCTTAATTTCTTCACAAATAAATGGAAGACCAACAAATCATAATCAAGGAATAATTTTATATACTTACCACTGACACCAACATCCCATCCCTTAATCACTTCTCCCACACCTGTGGAAACAAATTGAACATAGTTTTAACACAGAATAAATCACAAATTCTACCATGAATTTTAACTTTAATAGGAGCGTACCTAGGCGGAATTTAAATGGTGGTCTTCCAACATTAGAATCAAATATCTTGCCACTCTTCTTCAGCTTGCCAATGTACTGGACGCTGACCTGAGAAACAAAAAAACATTTCCCTAAATATTCGATAGCAATTATAAAAAATGCTGAGACTCGCAATTATAATGAAAGTCGAATTTTTTTTTCGCCATCAAAATGCTACGAAAGTTCACCTTTTTCCCAGGAGAAGCTTTTTTCCCATTTGGTTTACCCATTCCCAACTCCTCGATTACTAATCCATTTGGGAAAGTCCTTTCTTGAACTGGTTTGGCTGCTTTGGTTTCAGCTTTCTTCTCTATCACCATATTAGATTCATTCTCATGTGAATCAGCAGCACTGTCCTGCCTCTTGTTCTTTTTCTTATTCTTCTTCTTTTTCTTCTCCCTGAAACTATTTTCATCAGTGATGTAAGTCAACATTCTGTAAAGGTCAACGTAGTCAGAATTTTATTAGACTCCAAGTGACCAAAAGTGGGGAATACAGATACTCACTTTTCACCGGTTAGCTTCTCCTCATTTTCCTTTTCGGCTGCCACAGCCTGGTCCATGTTTATGTTAGTTGCTTCCTCTTTATTTACTTTCTTCTTCTTGTTTTTCCTTGCTTGATTATCAAAAGTTTCATGGTCATCAGTCGTAACCGATGAATCAAATGATTTTCCAGTCTCCCTAATCATATGAAATGGAACTAGATAAAAACACAACTTAGTGAACTAAGAATTTTAATATATGATTAGATATGTAGCATGACAAAAAGATGTCACCTTGACTGATCCACATCTCCAACAACAGCACGAATCTTTCTTTTAACACTTTTGATGCTAACATCAGTATCTTCTTTCTCCTTTTTCTTGAAACCCTCGCCTATTATGTTATCTTTAACTTCAGTTTTTTCCTCGGTATTTGAGACATTAGACTTTTTTTTAATTGGAAAACCATCTTCATCTTCATTTTCACTCTCGATATCTAGAACAACGGTCCCACCCTTGATAACAATTTGCCTCTGAGAATCATCAAACCCACTTAACTTGTTTGTCTTCTTCTTAGGTCGTTGTGACGTCCCATTTTCATCCGTAGCAGGTTTCTCATCATCAATTATCTCCTCAATCCTCACTAAAAATAAAAATTCAAAGTGAATAAATTAGTAAAGTAGAGCAGTAGTGAAAAATTAAAAGTATTGGGTAAAGCTCCTTAGTTAAGCACTCATACTGATGTACCTTAGCACTGTAGTAATCGGGTGGGCAGGAATGACCACAATTTTAGCAAAAGTCATATTCAATCAATATGTGATCTGAAACAAACTTAACCAATTTTTCTATTTCATACCATTCTATGAAATAATATTAAGACATTTAGCTTCATTATTATTTTCTAGAAAGCTAGTGATATAGGCAGATTTCTAATTGCAGGACTGGAAAGAAAATAATAAGATTATAGGCAGCTAGGGCAAGTCACAAAGGCATGAGAAAAAATTACCCCTCCCTTCCAAAACTAGAGATACCTTAAAACAACGGTTTTTATAAATGGATGTTCCATTACAATTTTTTAATAAAATGTAAGTATTTTAAAAACATTTTTTTCTAGAGATGGTGTGAAATTTCATCTACATGTATAATTAAATGAGAAATTAGGATACCATGGTGTTTTATTGCATTAAAATAGAAACATCTCTAATTTTGGAACGTACCAAAATATAAGGCGAAAAAGTGCCGCCAAAGCAGCATAAGCAGACTTCAATTGCTACATAACAATAAATAATGATCTATAATATTGGAGTCTATTGCAAAAGTATAATAAACTGAAAGCATATACCTCCACTATTCGGTACAGGTGAAGGAGGGAACATGCCAATATCATGGCCAATGAAATCATCCTCAGTGTCTTCCAAGTCCTCGGAGTTCTCAGTATCATAGTCGCTGTAATCTTCTTCACCCTCACTTTCAGTCATATCCTCCCTTAATAAAGGAGTAAAGGAAATATGTAGTATGAGCTAAAATGAAACAAGTCCAAACATAAGCACATACCAAACTATCTAGCTTCAACATTATAAATTTATAATATAATCCAGCAACAACCATGTTCAGTAATGAAACTACAAAGCTAATCAGTTGTTAACAAAATCAAAGGATACGAGCCATAGTCATCTTCAAAATTCTCCTGATTTTCACCATAACCACTATAAAAATAGCCCGACAGATGAACGCTGTGAGGTCCAAGAACTGAGAAGGTTACTTCATCGTACTCCTCAAAATCATGATTCAATTGGCATGTCTCATTTTTCTCTGGATACAAGGAACATAAAAAAACGCGCATTGCTTCTCCTACATTACATTGAACTAAAACCCTCTTAGTTTTCTCTTTGGATGAAAAAGTTCCAAGAGCAGCCTGAAACACAAAATAACTCACTATCAAGACCAACATACTAATTCAAAACTAATCATAACCTCAATTTTATAGGAACAACTAAGGGTGTAAACCAGAGCTCAGATATTTAAAAGTTAAACAAGTTGGTAACCAATTTTTTTTTTAGCTCCAGCTCAGCTCGATTAACTGAACGAACAAGCTTAAACAAGCCAAGTATGAGCTTATTCATGAACAATTTAGAATTTATTTAATGTTATCCGGCCTTAACGAGCCGAACTTGTCAGTTGTTTTCCCAAGCTAGAGCTCGGCTCGCTAAGCTGAACCGAGCTCAAGTTTTCTGAAAGACACCGCTTGTTTAACACCCGTCTTCTAACAATGGAGCATTCATTTTAATGTAATAACAGTACAAACTTCAAATGAATAATCAAAAGATTATAAAACATGAGCAGCAAAGATAATAGATTCAAACCTGAGAAATATGAAGCCTTCCTCGTTCGCTGTCGTATCGATGAATATATGGTTTTCCTTCTGTTACTTCAATTCCTGAAATCAAATTACAAAATCAATATCATACATACAAGTAACTAATGTCAAATTGAACGAAATACAAGAAAGATAAGATAACGGACCCCAAAACGCCATTGTTGAAGTTGAATTGCAGGTTTCTGTAAAACCCTATAGCAGAAACGGCCAGAGTCCGCAGATATATGCTGGCCTTTAAACCCTAGTACTATTGGTTCACGTAAGCGAACAGTTGTCACGTGGAAAACACGTGCAACGATTATAAAGTGGGCAGTCCGTACATTTTAATTAGAGGTTTTTCCTTTTCGTCTATAATAATATTTCTAATTGTATTAAATTATAAATAAAAATAATAAAAGAAAATTAACATAATAAAAGTAATGAATATGAACAAAAAATAATTTAAAATTAAATATTTATGAAAAAATATAATAAAAAGGAGATTAACTAATGAACATATGAGTAAAGAAAATAAACTAAAATTTAAATAATTGATGATTAATTAGTAAATCAATAAAGATAGAGAGAGTACAATGCCAACAAGAAAAAGAATTAAAAACTTATAATATCCTCAAAGCTCCTGCATGGAGTCCCTTACGAGAGAGAATGATTTTTAAAGATATACAATAGTATTTTAAAAATAATTTCTCTTTAAAATTTGTATAAAATTTTATCAATAATTATAATAAATCAATAAATTAATAATATCATATTATTTTGTTACAATAAACTAATAACTTATATCTCATTTTAGAATATATTAAAAAAATATAATAATTATAATTTTAAAGCGAACATAGTATTATTCTTAATCTAAAATTATAATTATAAAATTGTCTATAAAAAGCATATTTAATTGTAAATAAATCTTTATGAAAAAATATAGTAATTTATATGAAGAGATATAAACCTTTAAGAAACTATTTTTTGATAAAGTCTTAAGTTAATTTCCTTAAATAGTTATTTTTAGTCTCAATAAAATTCTTGCTTTTTAAAAAAAAAAAAAAAATCTTTTTTTACACTGTGCATATAATGTACATGTGCCCATCGGATTAGTGCTAAATGATGGAGGATATGAATCAAATAAATATTATTTTGTAGAAAATAAAAATATACTCCATATTTATAACTTAGCTACTTGACCTCGAGTCTGTTTCTCTGTTGTAAAAAAATAGCTACTTAAACGAAAACTCTACACAAGCTATTAAATAAATTAGAATATAAAAAGTACTTAGAATTTAATCATGGCTTAAAATAAGTTATGATACGGGCAAGAGATACTGGGCTCAAGAGGTCTTATGTTTGGACTGCTTCGTTAACTCTGCATAATTTTTATTTTTATTTTTATTTCGTATAATTTCAGCTTCGATCATAAATTCATAATCATAATTTCATATACATTTTATTGAATAATCAACTACCAAAAAAATATTTTTTTTAAAAGTAACAAAAACAACAGGAAATGAACATATGCTCGGCACAACTTATAAAAAACTACATTTTCTTTTCGCATAAAAAGTTTGTACTTCGTTTAAGCGTTTCAAAAAAATGATCCTAAAAAGTTGCTCCAAATAGTTTCATAAAACATTTTATTAGATAAATAAGTGATAATCTGCTTCAATAAGTGATTTCAAACATGGCGTATACTGGTTTCATGTTTCATCTTACGATTTGTTTGGTATGATTATTTCCAATTCAACAAATCACGGTTGACATTTCAAACTCAACTTTTTAAATTCAAATACACTTTAACTAATATAATTATTTTACTACATTTAATTTCATAATCTGCCGCTACCAAACCAGCACTAAAACTATAATAACGACGGTCTAATTCAATTCACTTGCTCCGATGTTATATTTGAGTTTGGACAGTGCCTACGTAAATGGTCCATGCATCCTGGTAAATGGACCAGGCTGAAATTTTGAACGGGCCTCCAATTTTGGTGCACCTAGCAAAGCCTACCAGATTGGGCTCCGTCATCTTTTTTCCTTTTTTATTTTTTATCTTCCCCTTTAATTTTTTATTTTTTATTAAGTACAAATAGAACAAAAATATACTCCACACCTTTTATAAAATATCATTATTGATTTTACTATTTTTAAATTAAAAAATATGTAAATTTGTTTGATTATAGTTAATATAATTATAAAAATCTCAATTTTTTTAAAGATACTATTAGTTTTCCCCAAAAAAAATCAAAAAATAAATAAATAAATGTTAATTTCAATTCAAAAATATTTAAAATCAACAATAACTCATAATTTGGGACGGAGGTAGTATATATCATTATTTTTAAAAAGTGAGATTTTTGAATGACACTCAATAGTATATTGTGCACACCATCCATCATGGAAAACAAAATATGGCCAGATTTTACTTTAAAAACCCATCTTGGGAAGACAAAACAACCTAAGTATTTCGGATTAAATACATTTTCCATCATTGAACTAAATACTAATTTACAAATACAGTCAACTTACTTTACTTACATTATTTTAGAAATAACAAAATAAAAACTAAAAAAAAAAGCCGCATAAGACTGTAGGTGTACAAAAACAAAGTTGAAAAGTTGAAATATAATCATTTGTTTATGTAGTTATCTTGGATGTAAGTATGAAAACTTTCAAATATTTTACAATTAGCCATGCGTTGCTCATGGATTTAATTTAGTAAAAGAAATTGTAAATATATGAATATATATTAAATTTTAAACAAATACACAGCGTTTATTAAACTCTATACAAATAAAAGTCAGAATGAATTTATGAAGTTAGATGTGTTTGCACCATCTTCGTCCACTTCTCATCCATATTGACGATAAAACCATTACCACAGACAAAACATCTTTGAATCTATAATATCATAAATTACACTTAGAAGTCATAAGGTTCAGTCATAAAAATTAAAAATAAATAAATAAATAAATAATGTAGAAAGTTCATTTCAGGTAATAAAGTTTCGCCTACAAAAATAGCATGCATTCCATTTTAGAGTCTCAAACAACTTTAAATTATGAGACATAGTATTTTGTTTGATGATTCTCCTACGGGCAATTCAACTTGATGTTTGTATTTTTTTGAATATTGGCGTCACATTCCATAACCACTGAACATTTATTTTTATGTGTAAATAATTACATTTATCATGAGAGTTGTTCTAAAAGATGTACTATATTTTTATTTTAATATATTAGAAAATGGATTTCCTTATCAATTGACGATGATTTTCTGCTTCTTCCTTGTATGTAATTCATTTCAATTTTCATTGCAAAAAAAATTAAAAAAAAAAAAAAAACACAAAATGGGTAAAAGATCAAACAATCTCTTGATATAGATGGTATAAAATTACACATATATGGCAATGCGTAACGTATCTTGCATCAAATATATGGCAAAATTAGTAAAGTATTGATGTATAATGGCAATGAAGAATATCTGAACATGAATTGGGTAGGAAAAATCCAGAAGAATCATAGAATATACTGTAATATTATTATATAATATTATATTTTATGGGATTATAATTAATTGTAATCAATCAGTAAATCTAAAAAGTGTAA
>JAUMHB010032173.1:0-12204 GCA_032359685.1 Pittosporum tobira | reverse complement strand
ACTATCTAACTACATGTATAACATAACTATATAATTAATTATAAAAGATAACTATTTTAACTAACTTAATAAAAGTATTATGAAAGTTATATATATATATATAAATTTAAACAATTTTATAAGTTGTAAAAAACATAATAATTTAAAAAATAGAAAAAATCCGGTTGAGAACCGATCCAAGATCGGCCTGGATCGACAGTCCTCAATGGAATTCACTTTTTGGTACATAATCTAGCCCGGTCCGGCCCGGTCAACTCAAAAGACCGACATGGTCTTTTTCAAATAAAGATATGTCTCGACAGACCTGCGACAAGACCTACCAAACTGGTTTTTTTGTGCATATCTAGACTCATACCTGCATACTCGATGTTCATAGATTTATATAATAATTTAATTGATTGATTAGTTATTATTCAAGTTGTTATTCGGGTGTTTAGAACTTGTCAAATTCAATTTTTTGATACGTAAATTTAATTTAAGTTTTTAAAATTTAAACAGCATATTCAGTTTTTTTGAACTTATATTTAGCCTATTAAACATATTTTTTTACTGCATTTTTGTTCTATAATGTCCAAATGTTTAATAAAATTGTTACCAAATAAGCACCTAATAACATGCCTTGATTAATTAAGTATTATTTTAAAAACACAAAAATAACCTATTTTCACCCGTTTAACCTTTAGCTAATATTGCTTTTTATTTATTATAGTCTCTCTGATTTACAAAGGATATTATAAATTTAAATTTCTTGTTTTAAAAACAATTTTACAATGCGTATATTAATAATATTTATTATTCATATTTATAATTTTTTTATGTTGAATTATTTGGTGTTTAAATGTGATTCACTACTTCAATCACTTGTTTTTATATTATTATAACTCATCAATTTAATTATTATTTTATTTTTTAAGTATGTAAAAAAAAATACTCAGTATATAAAATGTACCCAAAAAATAAAAAAATAAATAAAGTGACACGGGAAGCAACAGAATGGGACGGGACAATATTTTACCAAAAAATAATAATAATAATGGGACGGGACAAAAGAGGAAAAGCGAAAAAAGCCCAGACCTAAATTTGTCTAACGTGGCTTACAAGGTCAATGTCAGCTCAGCGCTGCACAACGCAACCAACTCCCTACGTGAGAAACGCAAAATGGGTAGATAGCTGTTTATTTAAATTTTTTGTTTTTTAGAAAGAGAAAAGGCATTGCTTAGGAATCTCCGCTACTGTTGCAACGCACACGTTTATTTAAACGCACATTTGCCTTCCAAAGCCTTCTATCACCACCTAGGGTTTTGCCGCTTCCACCCGTCGATCGTAAATTTGGCAGAGAAGAGTTCTTGTTTTGGGAATGGCGACCTCTTCTCTCCTCAGATCTACTATTTCACCTGCACACGTTGCACCTAGGGCTGAGGTCTCGCCGTCCGATCGATCCAAGGTGAATTGACTTTCTCTTTTAATCGCCGAACTTGAAATTTAGTTTGTTTAATATTTTTGTAGTAGTTGTATTTTTCACGGCTTTAGGTAGACAGAGTTCTAAGTTAAACGCACTAAATTCAGCGTGAAGCTAGACTGTTTTCATTCCGTTTTAAACATATACAATTTCCTTCATGCTCTGTGTTTTGCTTTCTAAATACTACGTTGCTTACACTTCAATTTTTTAGTCAATTTGTAAAATCCTAAAATTCTAAATTGATACTAATTTAACGGATTCTAAATAACTTTTAGATTATTTAATAATCAGATTATTAACAGTTCGGTTAATTTTTTAAAAACAGAAGTGTTTGACAAATAATCTAAAATCTTATATTATTTTAAAATTCATTCCCAAAACGCCCTTATGTTATTAAATTGGCATTTCAGTCCGATGCTTCCCCCTTAACTTACACAACTTGTACATAAACAACATTATCTAAAATTAAATCTTCAAAATTTTCATTCACGTTACAATATTTGAACAACTTCTATTTTTTAATCGTTTTTTCATATAACCATAAAATATTAGTATACACTATGACATATAACCTTACGACATATGTCCTCTCAATACGATTCATCTCATTATCATCCGGATATATAAGACCATGTCGTGAGGCAGTTGCAACATCATTAACATAATTCTATTGTTAACACAGGAGAAGTAAGGTAGACTTTAAGCACATAAGAAATTGGAATGTACCTCGCCCTTCTTCAACTCCGAGTCACAATGTTCCACGTAACAAAGAAAATAAAAATATCTCATCTCATCTGTCTAGCATATATATATATATATATATATGAATGGTGTATAAAATAATTTACTCTACAAATTCTTGATTCAGCTTCTCACCATTCATAAAGAACCAACTTCAAGCCACATCTCATCCTAATTATTAACCCGAATGATTCCATTAATCTTTGCCCTTCTCTATATCTTCCTCCTACCATCATCTTCATCATCACAGGTCTCCATTTCTCTCTCCCCACAGATCCTCTCGAAATCGGGCGACCCGGTTACCATCAAATGGTCCGGCATTGAGTCGCCTTCCGAACTTGACTGGCTCGGTATTTACTCCCCACCCAACTCCTCCTTACCCCACTTCATCGGCTACTTCTTCATCTCCAACTCAACCTCCTGGCAATCTGGGTTGGGCTTCATCACCGTCCAACTTGTTAATCTCAGGTCGAACTATAAATTCCGGATCTTTCGATGTATGGAATCCGAGATCAACCCGAAAGGCATGGATCACGACAAAAAACCGTTGCCCGGAACGAAGCACCTGCTGGTGGAGTCAGAAGAGCTAGAATTCGAATCGGGTCGGGGACCTGAGCAGGTACTCGGTGGGGGTGGGGTGCAGGGAAAGCGCTGCAAGAGGAAAGGAGAGAAGACCGTTGAAAGCAATAATGCAACTGAGGTCAATCGTAATTTCCTTAGAATTCTGGAGTGTAGGAGGTCTTTCCAGCCAAAAAGCAGTTCAACAGTAAAATTGAAGTTGCCGGAGGCCAGCTTTTTTGGCTGCTTGATGGAGCTGTACAATCAAAAGCAGATTATTACCAAAAGTGGAAACAAACAATGGTGAACCAGATTATCAGATTCTAAAAAGCTATAAGTGGTAACAAAAAGCTGAACCAAACAGGGTCTAAGTACAGACAATTACAACTATTGTAAGCTAACAAAAAAATATAACTAATTACTGATCCCTCTGTCGCACAAAAATGGATTTAGTTTAAATTTTTTGGTCAAATTGAACACTTTTAGAATCAAAATTTATAATATTCCTTACTCAAGTAAGTTGTGAAACTATAATTATAAGAAACTACATCGAATTTACTATTAGCTTCAATGTATGTAAGTTCGAAAGTTCAAAAGCTTAAATATTTGTGTTTAATTACTAAAAGAAATGGTCAATTTGACCTGAATTCAAAGTAAGCCTCTTTAACTTGTTATGGGACAGAAGAGAGTAAATCTTTATGTGGGACAGAGTATATTTATTGCTTTCAATACTCAAAATAAAATGCATTCATATGAATTTTGAATTTAAGGATTTCAGAAATTGACTAAAAAAGTCAAGATAACTCAAGGCCACACACACACACACATATTCTGTGAAGTCTCATAAGGCAGAGCTAGTTTTATAGGTAATTTAAAGTTTGAATGCTGTATTCTTATTATTATTTGAATGCAGCTGGAACTAAACTCTCAAAGTGAGAACTTTTCTTTCTCTTAATTTTATTTACGTTTTGTATTTAAGATAAAGTAATCGATTATATGCTTTTCAGATGCCGTGTGTTAGTTTCAATTACAGTTCTGTGAAATTTCAGTCGAGCATCTTTGGTGCTTCTGTTTCTGGGGACTCATCATACTTACAGTTGAGGAATTCAGTACTTATTTATCTGATTTCATTGTTATAGATTTGTAGTCTTGTAATTAATTTTATGTTTTTATTTTCGTGTATTGTTCAGAAAATCTAGTTCCCGGTGTATCCACCCTGTCAGAGCTACGGCCACTGAATTGCCTCCTACTATTCAGAGTAAGAACTATAGTTTATGTAAAAGTCTCGATCCATGTTGAATTGGATAATTGAGGAGTTATGTTTTCTAACTCAACCAATTTTAATTTGTTTAGAATCAAAAAGTGGCGGGAAGACAAAGATTGGAATCAACGGTATCTTATATGAATAAATTTTTGTACATTTCTTCTTTGATATATGGCAGTTTCTTTCCCTTTATGGCCCCTGAAACTTAAATGGGTGCTGAATCAAAGATTTGCCGCTTGAAGTATCATTACACATGATAAAATTCTTTTGTGCTGGCAAGGGAAAGCTAGAATCTCCTCATGTGCAATAAATTACATTCAATAAAGAAATATCTGACTATAAAATGTCTGATATTTTTTGATGTTGCAGGTTTTGGACGAATTGGAAGGTTGGTTTTACGAGTAGCAACTTTTAGAGATGACATTGATGTGGTAGCAGTCAATGATCCATTCGTTGATGCTAAGTACATGGTAAGAGACGATCATTTACTGGCACCATTTCCTTTATTTTTATGACTGTAGATGATAAGGATGTTATGAAGTGCTGGTGGTGTTAGTAGATCAACTCAATTCTACATCGACGGTTGAAGTTTGACAGACTAATGTTGATTGGAAGCTCATAATAGATCATATAGCGAACTTGAGCATGAATATTCAGGCTACATTACAAAGTTAACACAGCTTAAACAGACACTAGGTGTGGGGCTATATGGTTTAGAGGATGTGTGGTACCTTTGCGGATCATGTTGTATTGCATATCTAAAATTAGAATCCAGAGTAAACGACCATGATCAATTGGTTTGAAACTGTGAACCCAAAATTTGTTCACATTCCTCTCACTCTCTTAGCGGCTGACCAGGTCTATGTTATATGCTTATAATGATATGAGGCAGACTCAAAGTCCCTCCTTTTTCAATAAAAAAAGGAATGCTGATGATGTGTATTACTTATTCTACAGGCTTACATGTTTAAATACGATTCTACTCATGGATTATACACCGGAACCATCAGCGTCTTGGATGAGTCCACCTTAGAAATTAACGGAAAGACGATTAAGATTACTAGCAAAAGGTATCATCATTGTTCGAGTGGCAATACAATAGTTATCCTGAACTAGCTGAGACTGGTTCTTATTTGTCAATGTTAACGTATTCTGGATTCTTTGTTTTAAACATTAAATGCTAAATATGATCTCTTAGGAAACCGGCGGAGATTCCATGGGGTGACTATGGGGCTGACTATGTTGTTGAATCATCTGGGGTTTACACAACAGTTGAGAAGGCTTCAGAACACAAGAAGGTCAGTGCAAGTTGTTAGTCTCTCTCTGTGTGTGGCACTTCAAACCGAACATTTCTAATTTTAATCTGCAGGGTGGTGCCAAGAAAGTTGTAATTTCTGCTCCATCAGCTGATGCACCCATGTTTGTTGTGGGAGTTAATGAGAAGACATACAAACCAAGCATGGATATTGTATCTAATGCAAGTTGTACTACCAATTGCCTTGCTCCCCTTGCCAAGGTTTGATTGCATCCTTGAAATTCTCATTGATTTGTTTCTCAAAATCTGGGGTTTGTATATTGTGTAGTGGTGAGAGGTACATGACCATTGACATACCTTTCTTCAAGATAATCTCACCACGTAAACGAAAGAGATGAGTAAAAAGTAAAAACAATATTGAGACAAATTGATGTGGAAAAATTCTGAATATGTTTATACTTATGATATTTTTCTGCAGGTGGTTCATGAGGAGTTTGGCATTCTAGAGGGGTTAATGACTACTGTGCATGCAACCACAGGTCTCTCTCTCTCTCTCTCTCTCTCTCTCTCACTCACACACACACACACACACACACACACACACACAGAGACATGGAGAGAGAGACCATATATCTTTGCATTAATTTGATTGTATTCTTTACTATTGGATGATCAGCTACACAAAAGACGGTGGATGGTCCTTCAATGAAAGATTGGCGTGGGGGCCGTGGTGCGGGGCAAAATATCATCCCTAGTTCAACTGGTGCTGCAAAGGTACAAAGAGGGACTTAAATTGAAAATAAATCCTTTGGGCTTATAAGTTGCGATTCTATGCAAATGTTTTGTTCCTTAACCCCCCAAAAAAAATAAAAATGAAAATGTTTTTGTACCAAAAAATAATGAATTTATTTCAAATTGTAGGCTGTTGGAAAAGTGCTGCCAGAACTCAATGGAAAGCTGACTGGAATGGCTTTCCGTGTCCCAACACCTAATGTATCTGTTGTGGATTTAACTTGTCGACTTGAGAAGGGAGCTTCTTACGAAGATGTCAAGGCAGCCATAAGGTATGCTTTCTCTCTCTTTCTCTCTCATGTTCACATGCATGCGTATGTCATGAACTAGAAATCTTCTTGGCTAGCTTTACCTCATTACGATTGTGATTACAATGTAACCTTTCAAATTCCAATTGTAGGTATGCATCGGAAGGCCCACTCCATGGCATTCTTGGATACACCGATGAGGATGTTGTCTCCAATGATTTTGTTGGTGACTCAAGGTACCCCTCCCTCCCTCCCTCTCTCCCTCTCTCTCTCTCTCTCTCTCACACACACACACGCAGAGTTGTGCATGTTAATTTTCATTATCAAATTTTTAAAAAATAAGTGCTACATAATTATGGAGTATTAAACTAAATTATCAGTAACGAGCCTTATTTCTTGATTTGTTAGATTTGGCTACAAAGCTGACCAGCTAGGTTAATTTTAGCAGTTCCATGTACTGGACTCACCGTTAATTATCAATTTCATTTCTTATAATATATTCCCAGGTCAAGCATATTTGATGCAAAGGCCGGTATGGGGCTGAGTGCCTCGTTCATGAAGCTGGTTTCATGGTATGACAACGAGTGGGGTTACAGGTACAACTTCGAACCTGCATCTCTTAAACAGTCGCACTGTTTTTTTCGGTATGAGGCGATTTCCATGTAACAATAATATTTATTGATCTTTTTTCAGCAACCGAGTTCTGGACCTGATTGAGCACATGGCATTGGTAGCAGCAACCAACTAAATTTGATGGGAAGCAATCGATGCTGCAATTTTCCGCACAAGTAACTAGTTTCCTAAAGGAGTAGTAACAAATATAGTGGTCATTTTTAGTCTTCGAATGACCTTTGTTGTCATCCTATATAAGATTAGGCACACCATGCTGGAACTTTGAAATAAGTACACCGAAAGAAAGTGTGTTTCTTTCATTTTAAGCATAACAGTTTGATGATGTGATTGGATATTATTATCAACAACCTTTTCTGTCCTTTTTACACGTTTCAACAATTTTGAATAATTTCATGATGTGGAATTAAGTGTAATCTTATTGACCAAATGATGTGATCCTGCTGAATGAATGTTGTTGGATAGATATTTGTACTCAAGTTTTACTTGTTGCATTGCATCACCAAAATATTTGTACTCCAAATTTTACTTGTTGCACTGCATCACCTAAATATTTGTACTCCAAATTTTACTTGTTGCACTGCATCACTTAAATATTGCAATGGAGTGCAAAAGGGTGAGAAATGGAGTGCATTTATCAGATCTTTGAAGCATTATGGGTTTGAGTTTGGCTCATATAACTAAATAAATTTTTAATTAGTCGAGTTTGAATTTTTTTTATGAAAAAATAAAATTTTTAATGTTATTGAGTGATTGACAAGTTCGAATTTAGTTTGTTAAATAGTTAAACTATATGACTTGTTTATCAAACTTGAGTAGAGTTTTAAATGATGTCTTGGTTCATTTGACACGCTTATTTGTTGGTAGTCTTGTCGTGGGGACCGTCCGCCTTTCAGAGGTGGGGTTGGCCGGGGTAATCTGCTGGAAGGTGGTTCGTGACAAGAATATGGACGTCTGTAACGTGACAAGAATATGGATATCCGTAAAATCTTATAGGCACTTTCAGTGGGGCTAATTTGCTGGAAAAATGGCCAGATGATATCGCTGGATTTGCAAGTAGTTTACCTTGCACACAAAGTTCGTTTTCTTGCGTATGGTATATATATTGTTGACTACTTTTATTCCACCAGTCATGCGTCTCCTGTGGATCCTTTATTATAAAGTCGTATAATGCATTGCGTGTTAAACGAGCCAGACAAGTTTATTAAACAAATTTTTTATGAAGTTTTTAATAAGTCAAGTTCGAGTTTGGCTTTATAAACTAAATAATTTTTTTTTATCGAACTTGAATCAAGTTTTAAATTAACGGAACTCAAGTTTTAAACGAGGGTTTGCATCGTTTAACACCTCTAATTAGAGGGATTTATTCCAAACTTCAAATTTATAAGACCCAACATTAGTGGGAGATGTAAGCTTTTATGGGTAGGGGAAGCAACCACTCCGCTAGTAGAGCAGGTGGAGCTAAACATTCCGCTAAATTAGGCTATTAGAATTCCAGAAAAAGGCCGAAAGGTGCACAAACATGTCCGTTAATTGCGGAAACAACTGAACTTTGTTTACACTTCATAAGACAGCTGAATGTATGTTTATTATTATGTATGGGGTAGTAACCACACTTCGTCTCTTCTGAGACGCATTTTTAGGAGCATCGGACCACATTTTTCGCACTAATTTATTTAAGCAGTTCTCACTTACATGTGCCTGCTTTTATGCCAGAGCAAATATCAATCAATGCGGGTACCATATTAGGCCATTGTGGGTGTTATTATACTGCTCATTATTTTAATAATTAATTTATATATATATATATATATATATATATATATATATTATTTTCGTCCCAATATAATTGAAACATTTTTATTTTTTAAACGTCTCAATATAGTTGCAACACTTCATTTTTTAAAAAATTTAATGATCCAAATTGTCTAAGTTATTTTTACCTTAACATAACCCACTACTTTATTCATAACTCCAACATTATGACACACAATTTCAATCACTACTCTAATATCTAAAATTATAATATAACATTATGACTTATTATTTCAACTACTATTTTACTATCTAAAATTATAATATTACAAGAATAATTTAAATAATTTATTTATAACCAAATATATTTTTTAAGATTCGTAAAAAATTAAACTGTTTCAATCTTATGGAGACGGGGGAAAGTAATTTAATATTAAGGTGGAGCATTATAGTTTGAAAAGCCCCTACATTTTTTCTCTATGAAGGGGTCACAGGCAGCCTGTCGTCTGTCTCTATCTACGAACTACTCATGCATCCCCACAACCACCAGCCTTGATTGACTGACCACCGTTCCATAACAACAACACCACGAAGAAGCAGAGGCAAGGCAAGTTCTTCCAAGGAACCCACCTTACCTACCAAATTAGTTGCGACTTTTCCACTTTCTTTCCTAGTTTTTCGTTCAATCTGAGCCTGCAAGTTACTGCATCCAGAAGCAAAAAATCTTCAACTCATCGTCTGATCAAATGGGATGCATTCCATCGAAGATCTTCACCAAATCGTTGACTTTCAACAAGGCAGACCTGAACCAAAGTTCCAAGGGAAATAGGGTAGCCAGTGGCATATCTATGCTCGATGAATTCTTAATCACCACTGCAACAAGCAAAATCCAGATTAGCAGCTTCGCTTCGCCCCCCAGATCATCACTCGAGGAGCCTAAAATTAAGGAAACAATTAACACATGGGAGCTCATGGCTGGCCTGGAAGAACAAGTGGACCAAAACTTGATTCTGCCTCCAGCACAAGAATTAGCAGGTTCACAAATACTTGAAGTCGACAAAATCAAACGTTCCAAAAGCTGTGAGTGGTCAGCGTTTTCAAAATTTGAGGGGCTTGATGATGATAAATTCAATTTTGGAAGCAAAAATGTGGGGCGGTCTAGAAGTTTTCACACTGTAGAGGAATATGACGCGATGTTAGAGAAAATTCTTAATGATGATGTCCAGGAAACAGCTCAATCGTTCTTAATGGACGAATACCCGGCAGAAGAGGGCACCGTGCGCTTAAATTGTGACACGGGCTTAAAAAGAAAGGCCGTAGGAAAGGGGCTAGAATCGCTGCAAATTCCGTCTAGTGTTGAATTCCTCAGAGAATGGCTTCATGGTGGGGGCCGAGTTGACTCACCTGGAGAATACGTGACACCTAAATTTGACAACTACAATCGACCAAGGGCCGAGTTTGGGAAGGAAACCATCATCAATCCAGAGCTGGTGGCTGCATTTGAAGAGTTAATGCAACAACTTGAAGTTGAAGAAGAAAGTGTTCTAAAAGAAATTGAAGGAAACATCGATGAAATCGCTGATGAGGAGATAGCAGCAGAGGAGAGACTGCAAAAGTTACACATGACTAGAATGTGAAAGAGGGGTAAGTATACTTGTTATTTCCTTCAAACTTTTTTGGATGTTGGGAAATTCGGAAGGTAATTTATTTTTGTTTCCCATTGTGAAGGAAGTAAAACGGGTACAGTGAAAGTCAATCAATGGAAATTATACCGGATTGTTTCTGCTTGGTGTTTGTCTGATGAAATTGAAGGTTATAATGCACACTCAGAACAAGAATGCATATTTCATTTTTATTTTTTTTTTATAACTGTAGACTACAGCCATTGTCGTGCGCGTCGGGTGCACGTAATAATTCATCAACCTCACACACACACACACACACACACGATAATTCTATAATAAATTATGTGAGTCAAGAAATTTATTGTCGAGATTTTAAACTCAAGACCTATATTAATTTCTATTTAAACATTAATCTTAAGGCTCATTTAAAGCTTGAAACCTTGGGGTCAATACATGTATTTCTTTGTTATTTAGTCAGCAAAAACCGTAGTGCTAAAGTTTTATAACTCCCGTATTTGAACTCATGTGCACACTCGGAACACAGAGGATGAGCCAGAGAAGCATCGTGCATCAAAGCAGTTTAATCTGTTGAAGTAAATCCTCAGGTGCTACTTCATTTTATTGATAAGAGAACCGGGAGTCCTTGTGTGTCTTATGGACACATATTTGTAACTTAAAAGTTTTAAGTCATTAGACGTTGAGTTCATTCTTGTATATTAATTATTCTTTTCTTTTATTTAGATGAGACTTTGAACTAGTATTTAAATAATTATTTTTTTTTGAAAAAAAATATTTTAATTACTCTTCCAATAGAGCTACGGGCTGACTTGTGCATGCTAACAATCTCACTGGCGGCAAAAATAAGTTATTACTTATTTAATATTTTAATTTAAGGTAGTTTATTTAATAAGTTAATATATCTGTTTAACATATTTTTTTTTCAATTTTATTTACAAAAAAATAATATCAAAAATCGATTAAAAAATTTTGATAATTTGTCATGGTTATTGTGATAACGTGCATATAATGTAAATATTTACCAATTAAGATGATAACTCGTAATAAGCTGAAAGAAAAAATGCATTATTATTTAATTATTTTTTAATACATCATAATGTTGTGCATCACTTATAATTTATTAACAATAAATTATATTGAATATTCCAAGTCAAAATTATTATTTTCTAAATAAGCTATAAGTTGTATAAATAAATTATAACAAACAGTGCCTATCTTTTGTTGTGGATTGTTCTGCTTTGTTGTATATCGGCCCATTTGATAATTTCGAGGAACATTACAGGGTCCAGTTCTTAGCTTAGATGGGCTCTCTGATTTTGTTAGGATTCTAGTTGGTTCGATCTCGTGCAAAGTTATCACTCAATTATTTTGAAATGATAATTAAGTATGTTCTATATTAAAACTAGGCCAGTTCCAACTTGTCAGAGTTTGAGGTCATTCAATTAAAGAAGTTTTTTTTCTTCTTTTTTTCTTTTATAGTTTAAACTCGATTCATTTAATTAAATAATTTTTTATTTAAATTATTAATAAAGATTTATTTATTTTTATTTTTTTAATATAAACAAGTCATAAATGATTTGAGTTGAACTGCATTCGACATCGAAAAAAGTTTATTTATCTTGACTCGTTAAATTAAATAATTTTTCTTTTAATTTTTTAAATTAAAATTTGAACCAAATCTTAAATGAATCAAATTTAAACTTATTCAAAAACTCGGTCTCCTTGTCTTGCCTTGCAAAGGGACGAGTTTCGTGGATGACCCTTATCTCATTGCAGTTCAGCTAATATATATATATATATATATATATATATATATATAGAGAGAGAGAGAGAGAGAGAGAGAGAGAGAGAGAGAGAGA
>JAUMHB010032151.1:0-21198 GCA_032359685.1 Pittosporum tobira | reverse complement strand
CAGATCTATCTTGCATCCACCCCTTGTTCAGAGAGGTAATTTCCCCAGGATTGTAGATCCCTATCGGATGAATTGTACCTTTTAGGCTACGAGGATTACTAATCCAGACGCAGCTTGGGAGATTGGGAGGTTGAGGAAGATTTAGATGTTGTTAAGTCCTTTTCCCTCTTGTTCTCCAAGCATGTTTATGAAAGTCAAACTATATAGCTTCCACGAGCTGAACACCAACTCTACCCCACTCGCAAACCCGTCACGACAGATGTTGATAACCAGGCAACGAAAGGATGGAAATAGAAGGGGAAGAGGTTCATGAGGTGAGGTCTTCATATTCAATGACTCACCTCGCGTGGACCTAGGATGTTTAGACTGATTCGCAAATCTGGATCGGCGGCGAACTCATCCTTAGCTACGTCATTTACCTGAAAGGAACTTGATTTATAATACTTTGCTCGGCGGTGCGCTCAATATCCGCCATCGGCATTATTAGATAGGGGGATTCTCTGCTTTATATCAAAGAAAGCCTTCATTCTATCTATGCTTTTCTCTGTACACCCACTGCTGGAATTCCTAGTAGCCTGGAATTCTCCACTCAACCCTTTTCGACCTCCCCTGAATTGAGTTCTTTCATCCTAAGAAGTCACCTTCCAAAGGATATATGAGGTTTGGATCCTCATCCTAATTCCGCAGCCGAATTAGGTCCACTTCTTTTCTTCGCCTCTCCCTTCAGAAAGACTCGGCTTGCTCTCCTGCATACGCATTCGACTATGCCGCACTCACAACCCAGACCAGGATGAAGCTGAACCTGGCGATGTAACACTCAGTGAGCGACTGTAGCGTTCGCTATGATAATCCCCTCGATAGAGATCATCAAGCCTATCTTGCACCCCACCCTTTTACGGATGGTAAGGCCTTTAAACAAGCTCTTAGACTCAAACTCGGCGCGAGTTAGAAGGTTCCCGAGGCTATGTCACATAACCCCTTCGACAAGGCACAATTTCGTTTATTTGTTTAGTGCCGCCGGTGGGAAGCAACTCCTAACACAAAGGAACCTATAACTAAGGTACTCAAACTGTTATTCGACTCGGGAAAAGTGCTAAGAGTCACTATCTTTTCTTTTGTTTCTGTCTTCCTTTCTCTCTTCTTTTGCGTCTGCCTTATCTTCCGGAACGCCGTTAAGCGCCTTCCCCCGATCGGATCTCTTCTTAGGAACTGTAAATCGGAAGAAAGAAAGGGAAAGAACAGAACACCTACTAAATAAGCTAGTTAAAGAGCTAACTTATTCATACAAAGAGGCCTAATCAGTTTAACGTGGGATCCTGCCTTTCTTCCTAGAAAGTCGTTTGCAACTTCTCTCTATCTTATATAAGTTATTTCATCTGTCTCTTCAGACTCATTCTTTCTGCTAATTTGAGAAAGTAGAGTTCTTTTCTTCTTCATCCGGGAAATCTTCACTTTCATACGGGAGTTGATCTTCTGGAGGTCGCGGAGAATGAGGTTGAGGTTGATTGGGGTCCTCGGGATCACTCCTGATTTCATTAGGTCCGTGGCTATTCGGTAGCCTCTGTGACTAAACCCTATTAGTGTCTTCTTTTCATTCCAGTTGCTCGAGGAGCAGTGAGCAAAGCCAAAATACCCTTGGCAAAGCTTCAGGAAGGCCCCTAAGAAAGAAAGCAGTGTGCAAGGGTCCTTCATCTTCCCTCTCAAGTAGGTTCCAGTAAGTTTCCTCCGCCATTTCTTAAGAGGAGCCCTTTTGTTTTGTTTTGAAGATTGATCCATCGGAGAGTAGGGAAAGGTGAAAGCCAAGGACCAGCAGTTGTCGTGATTCCTTTCCTTCGGTTCGATTAATGTAGGTTGAGGTGAAAGTCAACTTCAGTTCACGAAGCGTTTCATGAAGGGTCTGAAGGAGCTGTTGGGAGGGCTTCCTCCCGGAACCGATTTTAAGCCCGAATATCATGTCGTCCGCATAACGCACGTACTCGATACCGCCGGTTAGGCGGATCAACTCTTGAATTCGCGTGTCGAAATGGTGTAAGACTATGTTCATGAGGATTGGGGAAAGAGGGCCACCTTGAGGGATTCCTTTCTCCTTGTTAGAGTAGTCGGTTCCTTCTCGGTCCAGGATCGGGGTTTTCAGGAAATTCTAAATCTCTTCCCCCAGATGCTCCACTAGCGTGGTCAAGAGGTTGTCGTGGTCAATGTTGTCAAAGCAACCAACTATATCGGCCTTGATCAATTTGTCTAGTCGTCCCCATTGCTCCATTTGGAGAGAGGCAGTTAGGCAGCCTCGACCTCTCCGGAACCCATGAGATTGAGGAAGGAAGATGTCCTCGAAGATATGAGACAGGATCAATGATATCCCCTCCATAATCACCCTGTCTTTACGGAATGGCTGTGTAATGGGTCGAAACTTACCCGGCTTATTAGGCTTAGGGATGAAAGAACGATGCATAGGGAAAAGCGAAATGAACCTTTCGTACATTATCTACTGGCTCCTTCACTCTTATTCTTATTCTTTATATTATCCCCAACTTTCAAAGGGGGAGCTGAACTTTAGCTTTTGGTTAGAATGCTAGGAGTAGTCTACTAGTAAAACCTAATGCTAGAAGCAAGCATTGAACTCAAAACTAAGCGTTCACTACAAATATCCTTTCCTCATCTAAGCTTGAAACTACGTCGAGGATCACCACCCCTTTCCCTCAGCTCCCTCCTTAATGGCTCGAGCAGGACGAGAAATCTCCGTTTTCTAATTACTACTACCGAGGTGGGCTAGCCCATCAAAAGGACTATCAGACCCCTCATAAAGAGTCAAGTCGAGACCGGGTAAGAACCCTCGCTTGGCGCATTTCCTTTTGTTTTACGTGTGTAGGAGGACTCCCCTCTTGGGAAGAGAAACTCGGGAATGAAGCAGATAGGTCTCAGTCGAAGGCATGAAATGCTCTTAGGGCTGGCTGGACTCAAAGGATGATACGATTTCTTGCAGAACCTCTAGTTCGAGAGTTGCAAGAGCAAGATTAGAAGCAAGGCGCGAGTAAGCCAACGCGAATATCCATGTTTAGAGGCTTATAGTAGCAAGGTAGGGGTATTTTTATGCGTCAGAAGCGGAAGGAGACCTGGGGGTCTTTTGCTTCAAGGCAAGATGTCCAGTAACAGATGCTGACAGCAAGCATTCCATCGATCAAACACCCATGCTTGGAAAGTCTCTCCTGTCTTTCTCTTACCTAGATATGGTAAATGACTTCAAAGAAGTAGCACGTGGAACATCTCCC
The DNA here is from genome assembly GCA_032359685.1 of Pittosporum tobira. NCBI lineage: Eukaryota > Viridiplantae > Streptophyta > Magnoliopsida > Apiales > Pittosporaceae > Pittosporum > Pittosporum tobira. The sequence goes on along the minus strand of JAUMHB010032151.1, from coordinate 17,932 downwards.
ACTTGCCCTGCTTTTCTCAATCTTCTATCTCGGACTACGTCATGATCGGGCAGCCACTGCTTTGTTTGGTAGGGCTTTCACTCCTAGCGGTAGGAAGAGAGGTTCAGCACTTTTGCTGGGTTTGCCCCCCTTCGCCACTAATGCGAGCCCCTATCTAGTAAACAAGAGAATTTCGAAGAAAGATTTCACTCTAAGCCAGATCTGAAGCCGCGCATAAACAAAAGCCTTCGGATACAGAGGGGCTACTCTCTAGTCACTCAAAGTACTAGCTAAGTAAGGACCTTAGTAATGCTCACCAAACAGAAGAGAAGTACAGCACGGCCGAGGAAGCATCCGAAGCATCTAAAGTCGAATAATCCGAATCCGTTGAATAGGAAGCCTTTGATCCCCTCGCTGAGAGCGCTGAATCATTCGAAAAGGGTGGAAAAAGGTGACTACTTCCTTCTTTTTTCAAGGAATGGGGATTCAACCCCATGAAAAGTCTACGGGTGACCGATAGCGAAGTAGTACCGTGAGGGAAGGGTGAAGACTATGCCACCGTAAAATAGGTAGTTTTCTACTCTCAGAAATGGCTTAATCGTTGGATTACCGCTCTTTAGCAGGAATGCCGTAAGAAGGTTCTGAAAGAAAAGGGCACTTCTTTAGTCGTTGGCTTCCTACCTACGTGAAATATGGTTCGTTGCCAGACTTACTATCTTAGGCCTCACCTAATTCGCTTTCTTAGGTCTGATCGTCTTCTATAGAGGCATAGCCCTTGATCCTGGGCACGCACATGGATCAAATTAAGTAAGGCTAAGTGCTCCGTTCTCTTCTCCTTTCCTTATAGCTCACAGTAAGACTAGCATTCAAGGAAGGAACACCAAGCTTCGAGTAGGGCTTCGGTGCCTTCTCTCAATCGGCAAGGAAGCTAGCAATGAAGGGTCTTTATCCTATGAGGCTTTACCCCAGTTTTCTGCAACTGGATTGGATCTAACCTTTCCCCCCAGGGAGGAGAACTTGAATCTAGCTAGGGCTATTTTCACTAATTAAGTAAGGATGCCCAGAGCTATATTCAAGCTTAGACGAGCGACTGCCTTCCATGTATGCCTTTTGGGTGATAGGAATCATCCTACAGCTCGTATAGAAAGAGTTGCAATAGCATAGGTTGGCACCTTTATGCTACCAGCCTATGAATGCTCTTATTTATCTTCTTTTTGACTCGGATTCTAGAGAAAGTCTTAGCCTAAAGTCAAGCAATAGGCCGAGTCATGCATTTCTTTTAGTCATAAGTGCTCCCATGCAGTTGTATAGGTGGAAATTCTTCTATAACGGCATCAATTGGTTGTTTTGCTTATTCAACGACCCCTTCCCCTGAGCTGGTTTTAGCTCTGGCAAACAGCCCTGATAGCTTACAATCTAGTACAGGTTCTAGGTTGAAAGAATCAATGGAACCAAGCTTTCTGCTCAGGTTCAATGTGACTCTAAGGCACTTGTTGATGCGCTACTACTATCAGTAGCAGTAGCAGTTCGACTTTAGCAGTTAGGATTTATTTGACTTAGCCGTGCCTGCCTGACCTCAGTTAAGGAAGAAATTGAATATGATAGGACCCTTTCTCACTCATTCTCCTCACTTGGCTTCTGTTACCACCTAAATGACTACTCAAAACAACACACTTTCTTGGTTGAGCTGATGGAGACTATTCAAGAATCCTAGCTTATCCCCCGGATCTTACTAATAAAGAAAGCGCCAAGACAGAACTTCAAGTGCGGAATCCCCTCCTGCTGCAGGGATTGGAAATTGCGGAATATCCGGATTTAGGCTCTTGCAAAGAAGGCAATTCATTCGTAGTAGGATATTGAAACCTCAAACCCTCTCTGTCAACAACATCTAAAAGATTAGGAGGAAGGAGCTCTCGCTCTCTTCCATATTCCATTCTCGGAAGAAGATTATCAGAAGCTGATTCTACGCATCAGACTAACTGGAGTTCATGCTTACTTGCTTGCTCTTATCTTGCGAAGAATGCTTTCAGTCCAAATCCCTGTGTACTGAAAATGGCTTATTCTTGCAAAACCTATTCCGGCCTATTATTGATAGGGATAAAAAAGTTAGCAAGTAATCCCTCTCACTAGTTCTCTTTCCTTGGCCTTAATCATATTCCTTTCTCTCTTTATTAATGAAATATCTGTCTCGAATCCTGCTAACTCTTAACAATACAGTAATGCCTTATCTACTATTATATATTATAGGGATCACCGGATCACAGGCCCTAGCTAGATTCCTAAAAGCTCCTATTTTTGCATAGGAAAGAATTGGGCATTGCCTTTTCGATAGCACAAGTACAGGTCTGGTGCGCATAACTGATACCTGCCATCCATACTCGGAGAAAGGGACCGGAAGAGCCTATTTATTCTTATTCAATGTCCGTGGTTCTACTCCCCGAAAGAAGTTAGGACAGCCAAATCCCCTCTTTAAGGCACCTAGGATTAGTACTCTCGGCCATTACCGGTGGATGCGGCATATCTAGGACTTTTTTACAAAAGAAAAGAAGGATATCTAAACCTTTTCGATGCCATCTCTTCCGAAAGAGGTTATTATGGGCATCTTCGATGAGAAGTCGAAAGCGCTAAGATCGGAAATGCTGTTGAAAGATGAATCCTCCTCGTGTGCGTGGCTAGCTGAACGCTTCGCACCTTCCTCTAGAGTAGCAGATTCTCTAAGACATTTGGCATGAGACAGACGCTTCTAAGGATGAATGTCCGCGATGAAAAGAAGAAGGAAGGCAGAGAAAGAAGATATTGGAAAAGAGCCTGTGGATCCTACCTCACAATCTTTTGTTGAGAGAGAATCAAAACTGCTGGCTAATGTTCCGTACCATAGAAAGATTCTTCGAACAATATATACATAGGGTTTAGGTAGTAGCGCCGAATATGAAAGAGTCCACCCGTTTTAGTGATCGCTAGCTGTATTCAGTTCAGAAAGGTGCTAATCTCAATAAAGGATAAGCCCCTTCGGTAGGGTGATGCTACTTCTAACTAAGGGTTGAGACGATTTATTAATAAGAGGCTTGGGGCTCCCTCCCATGCGGGTATCCTTCCGTTTGTTGGCTCCTACATAGGGCTAGGGGGGAATGAATTAGCTTAGTCCTATGCTTCCAAGCTACCTATGATTTTCTGGTATGGATGAGCTTCTAGGAAATCCGCCAGAGCCTTTCCCTTCCCTCAAGAGCTAACTTGAATAAATATTCTCTCCAATTAAGATAATAACAGAGACCATTTGGTCAATCGACCTGATAACATTGGTCTTTTCATTAAGAACTTGAGAGGGTCTGCTCTTGAGATTAACTTGATCTGATTGCTAATCAAGAGTAGCGTAGCTTTTTGCAGCAAAGACCAAAGCTAGGCACAAAACACTTTTTCAATTGGCGAATAGTTTTATTCCGCCTCTACGAATCGCCGGCTTAAGTAGTATAATGCATTCTCCTTTCCCTGTTTATTCTCTTGTGCTAAAAGTGCTTCCAGAGAATGTTCGCAGGCGGCGAGATCGCTATAGAGGATTCAAGGCTTTTCCCTACCTTACTAATAAAAAGGCGGCCAATAAAGAGAGCCGAGGTTTCTTAAGAAGTTCCAGTTCCTTTTATGTTATGGTATAAGGCATTCAAACAAATAGGGGTGAGGCGCAGTTCTTTTTTTAATCGTCCGTCCCAAACAAAGAAAGAACACGGATTTCATCCAAGGTGCCAGCACAAGAAGATCTTTCTTTCTTTTAGCCGCTAAAAGCTGATTGATCTGTTCTCCACTTGTCACTGTAACCGTAAAAGACTCTATCTTAAAAGCTGCCTTCTTTTTTATCAGTTATCAGAGAATTCCGCCTAGATAAAAGAATAAGTAATTAAGGGGGTGTTTCAATCGCAAACAGAAGACGGATCTCAGACACGCAAGCTACAAGCATTAACAACCGCTTTCGTTTAACCTTATGTAAAAAAGAAGCCCCTTTTTATTAGTAAGGTAGGGAAAAGTGTTGCTTTCTTCGCATGCTTGAGCGCTTTCAAGAGAGACCGGAATGCTACTCTTTGCCCCTTGGACAGCTAGCGAACTTACTTCCTTTACTGGATAAGAGAAATTGCCTATACTATATAAGGTCTCTTGCTTAAGCTGCTTACTCCTTCTGCCTGTCTTCCTGACCCCGGCCCAGGCATAGTCTTAGCTCTTCACCCAACACATATGATAGAGACGGATGTGTGAACGCTTGCCTCTTCCTACGAACCTATTGCCTGTGCTCCTTAGTCAGGATGTGTAATTGCTTTCTCGATGAGAGGAGCGGAAGTAAGTGAAACGAACGGGCAAGGAGCGGAGGGATCCAAACTTTCTTGGAAGAAATTCCAGTGAACAAGTATCAAGCGGGTATTTTAAGTAAATCAAAAATGGGATTTAGGAGAAGGGAGGGCCTTGTTAACACCATGGTTTTGTAGATGCGTTACCCACGTCGGGGATAGGTACGTTTGTCACTCGCCCTAATCGATAGGTGCATACGAGGATACTCAATGTGAACATACCCTCTCCCTAACTAAGAATGGCGCATGTTTCTTTCCCGCATTGAGACTTTTCTGGGATTTCCTTCGCACCTTCTAAGGCTATAGGCTTGCTTCTTTCAACGCAGGTATTTAAAGCCACTCTCTTTAATCTTAAGATTCCTGACAGCAAACGAGCGGAATACTTTACCCGGAAATGCAACGAGCACTAGCGCGCTTCGGCCTTCGAGCCTACGCTTGCTTTACGCGAGCAATGAGGATGCGCGTTACTAAGGCTTTAGGCTTGAGCTCTTGGAGTTGCTTGTTGGGAGTCTGCTGTTTCCCATGCTTGTCTTTGTTAGCGATCGAACCATCTCGAAAGCACTAGGATCCGGATCTGTCTTATTGACCGGCTTTTAGACTTTGAACTGGAAAGTGGAAAGGGGCTAAAACCAATGGACGTGCCCGCGAAACCATATGATAATGTAGAGTAGGCTAGGCTTGGAGATGAACATCTTAAGTTATTTCTTCTTAATATGCGCGTTACTAAGGCTTTAGGACTTCACTTATGGTAAGTCTCATCGGTCTTCTGGCAATATCAGGCATATAATCGATTCTTTGCATATAATAAATTCTTTGGTCGAGCAACCGCTACATTTCTTGAACGGCCACAGCCTACATAACTCGTCTCCCTCTTTTCAAGGAAGTGAGTCTCAGACCTATGTAGTTCTCGGTCCTTTTTAACCAGTTCCTGACAGGTGCTTTAGCGGCTCTTCACTCCAGCCCCGAAGTATTCTGGTGAGTGAACTCTATGGAATCAAAGCCCCTATATAGCATAGTTTATTAAAGCTATAAAGGAGCAAATCTCCTCAAATAACCAACTAGTTCCCTCCCGTAAAATAACATCGTAATACGTTTCTTTCATATGTCCCGGCATTTTCATAGCCTCGTTTCCCATGACAGCGCGAATAAGATCTGATATGTTCCACTCTGGCGGTACTCCCGTATTGTTCAGTCGAAGCAACTCTGCGCTTTTTGCGCAGATGCCTTCAAATAAGAGTTCTAATTCAGGTGGAGCGCTTTGCGCGTCCGACATAGTTGAACAAAGAGGCAAAGCGCGCTACTAGTGGAAGGGAACGAAAAAGGAGGACTATGCATAAATTGTATATCACTGGGCGTAGGATTGCCATAGAGTACCAATTCATTAGCTCTTGGAGAGTTTTCCATTTTAAAAGAAATAGGTAGGTTTCTAGAGTCAAGGGAGAAAGCCGCCTTACAAATCAATTGTTGGATCGATGTATTCCTTAAGGAAATACGAAAACAAAAATCGTTCCTTTTATCTTGGACATCTCACAATGATAAAGCCTATAAAACAAATCCTAACTAACTACATACCTCCGAAATGCAGAACAAAATCCAGAGCTTGGGCAAAGTGGGGACTTTGCGTGCCCTGATTGATGAGGTCTAAATAGATTGTGTTCAGGGAGGAAACCTGAACCCTTTCCCCTACAAAAAAGAGAGATTCTGCGATTTCGTGTAGATTTAAATATATACTCTAAAAATGGTAAGTTCACACCTTCAGTAGTCTCTCTATATACTCTAAAAAGAATTTCGAGCCGGTTCACTTTGAACAATAAGTTCTTTTACTACATCTATCGCTAAATCAGTTAGTTTGGTTTCCATATTTAGACTATTGATTTGATGGATCATTCGGCCAGCGCTAACGCCTACAAGAATAGCCACAGGTAAAGCCAAACCCATCCTAGATATAAAATCGGAAAGAATCCAATCCATAGTTAGTACTACGTCCTAGTGCTCCTAAAGAGGACTGCCAATTCGTATCCCGAAGATACAAGCGAAGCGACCGGTCCTCTTCTCTTATCTTGCCTGGAAGTGCAGTGTGGAAAGGTTTTGCCTTTCATAAGGAGTGGGAAATTCCCGAAACGGAACTAACGAAAGATTGAGGTATACTCCGTGCTGCGAATTTTAGAGTATATCTTCGGCCAGTACAATACTTAGTCTTATTGAGGCCATGAAGTTTTTCTTTTTTCTAGAGGAAATGATGAAGTAATCTTCGACAATAAAGCTGGATATGCTCTATTGGAAGAACTCGGTCTGGCTGGAATGATCGAGTCTATTGGCTTATGGTCAAAAGGTGATGCTCCCCTTAAGTGTTTTAACCTGAAACTTTATTTGGACTTAAATAGTGAGGTAGTCGTGTGCGAACCACAAGAATATATTTAGTAGATGCATAGGCTTCGGATTAAGGACTCTATCTCCTATACAAGGGACAGCAAATAGATCTATGTTAACAATTTGATGATAATGGAGATCATATTTAAGAGATAGAAAAGGTTCAAAGAAAGGATTCCTGGAAGTTAAAGCTGAATGCTGCTATTAATAAATGATGGTATAGGTTTCTTTGAAGAAGAATTTTCAAAAGAGTGCCGTTAAGGGCTTCGCTCGAATGTTGTTTCCCCTGACCTTCTTCCATAGGTATCTATTTTAAGTATAAAAAAAAGGCGAAATCCCCAAGCTCCTTGCTTTATAGGCATGATCCCTACCTAAGAATAAGGAAAGAGATCCGCTTCATTAGTTAAAGAAGGAGAACAAGAGCTAATGAAGACTCTCTCCAGTCTTGATCCTTTTACCTTGTCTGAAAGTAGACCGGAAGATAAGCCCTTGTAGTAAATTAAGTAGAGGCCGGCTGATCAAGTAAATCGGCTTTGGTTAAAGAAGGGATAGCAGTGAGCCCTTGAGTTCCCTGAAGCAGCTAGTAATGATGCAAAGCTGGGGGTGGGTCTAGGAATGCCTACTCTCAAATCTAAGGAAGGGATGCTTGCTACTGGATGATCCGGAGAAAGTTCTCTGGTTATGGAGAAGAACTGGTAACTAACCTCTTGCCTCTACGGCGCTTAACCCTTGTCTCTAGCCAGCGGGGATGGGATGCTAACTGCGCTGTTGGCGTGGATGCTGCGATTATATTATAGGCCAACTACTCGATATGGATGGGTATCTATCTGAACAATCTGTTGAATCTGAGAAATCTCCAACTGCTCAAGTCATGAACCTTCCCTTCCTCTATTCTAATAGATAGTCCCGGTTCTTCATAGATCGAATTAGGGTAGCCTACTATTGAGTGAAGGGGATTAAGCAGATGCGGAAGATCCGAAAACAAAGGTGTAAGCTAAGAATCATTTATAGGCCACTATCATCCAGATCATTATCTGGTAAAGGGAGGAAGAACCAGAAGGTTAGATTGAATGCTAGTTGATAGGATCAAATAAAGGGCACCCAACTATTATTCGAATGAATAGGGGCGCTAAGAGTGAGGTAGCGATGCTAAGTAGCAGTTAAAGAAAAAGGAGTCTCTTTTTGTGACAAAGACAAGCTGCTCCAGCACCCGTCCCAAACCAGTCACTTTAGTTACTTGGATAGTATAGGGCAGCCAACTAACCCTACTCTGGTGAGTTGGTACTTGGGAGAAACCTTGGATGGTGTCTCGTCACGAAACTATGGTGAAATGGTGGAATGAGTTCGGCTACAATTCATGTTGATGGATGGCTATTTCGGAATGCTGCTCCCTCGACTACTAGGGATAGATCCGCCTTTCTATAATAGTTCCTCGCTCCAATTAGATAGATGTTCGCCTTTTGTAACAAGTAGGCCCAGTGAAAGAGAGCATTGATTCTCAAACTTCTCGAATCATTAGCAGCTACTTCAGCTTCTGAAATCTCTGGTTCCTTCCGGATGAAACGGAGTGAGTGAAGGAAGTTCCTCTAATCCGAGTGACTGAACCCATTTTCACGGGCGAGGCAAAATCAGACACAACTATATAGGGTAGAGCAGGAAGATTCTGGGTGGGCAGGATCTACTTATGGTGGACGGGATCCATTTCTCCCCCTCCGATCGGATGATGGGGAATGAAGGGGTGGAGTAAACGATTCCCTACCTATAGGAGCACCTGAATACGTAGATGGGTTTGGAATAGCTCTCTAATGTACCAACCATACCCGAATTGTATTAATAAACATCCAAGCTTCTGAATACTGAATCTGACCTATGCTTTCGACGATTTCTATACAATATCTTCAACAACTTATTATTGTATAGAAAGGGGTGGGAGGAATGGAATGAAATAAGCTGTGAAGGAGAGAAGTTGGAATTGATACTGCCCGAAACCCGAAGGCAAATCAAGAATCAAAGATCAAGAATCTTGCTGAAATTAGAGGACCCTGGCTCATTGGAAGGGAAAAAGTCCAGTTGTGGGTCCTGATTCGCCAACCTCATTTCTGTTCCCGGTTATTCATACGAGCAATATCTTTCCCCAGATATGCACCTGACCCGTATTATTATTAGTAGGAAAGCTTGACTGACCTTTAGGAAATCGGAGGTCTATTCTACCGGATTATGAGGAGGAAAAGTGCCTACCTTCTATAGAGGATTGATTCCGTTGGATGGGAGGAATAATGAGGAGTGGATGGAAGAGAAGAAGAAGGAAAGGGAATCATCTCTATTGGGTTCACCCCTGGCCTGGACAGTTGCACACCTATATTTGTATTTGTTTGTCGCACCAGAGGGGAATTCTATTCCAGCGAGCTCACTATATACATGAAAAGCTGTTTCATCAATGGAGGGGTCGAATCAAAGCTCTGTTCATGGGGGAAGTTATGGATACCAAAGTCGGGGCTATTTTTGCCCTGAAAGGAGGTATTACCCGGAGAGTGAGTCAGCGACATCAGATTAAACAGAAAGACGCCCAGCCCTTCTAGGGAATAGTATAGGGTTGGGTCTCTTCTATATAGTCTATCCAGTCAAGAGTCGACCCCCAACTCCGGATAGTCTCATTATCCAGTTACTGCCTACTCGTCTCCTAGCCAGTCTATCCAGTCGATTCCAGGGTTGGGAAGGAAAGGAGTCTACTAGAAACGGAAGAGTCGCTCCAACTAGCCCATCAGGGAAAAAGGAATGTATGTTTTGAAGAGCCCTTTGAGCTAGGACAGGACCGTAACTTCATCAGATAGGAGTTCGTCTTCCCGAGCAGCGTCTTACTCGGAGTCTTAGTCGAGTTCGTGCCACTCCATTTCCAGGTGATGGTTGATCTGACTAGCCCATTAGGCCGTAGCGAGATATAGTTCTTAGCCAATGTTCTCCTAAAAGGGAAGGCAAAGACAGGCTAGTCTTATCACTTCTAGTAGAGTCTAGTCTATTCTTGTTAGAGTGAAAGAGCTTGGGGCGAAGGCTTCTCTCCTTTTTTTTTGACTCTTTATAGAACGGAACTTGTCCCTTCACTAGTATCTTGTTATTTTCTTTGTTAGCGACCTACGCTCAAAAAAAACTTGTTCCACTACTCTCTTAAATAGATCAACCATTTCTTCATTCCCTTAGTCTTGACTTCCTAACGATCCTAATCCTAGTACGACCTACAGAAGAAGGTAAGTCGGGTATTCTATTTTGGGAAACAGGCCTTATACTAGTACTCCCTGTTGACTTGCATTTGAGGTTGCCTTAGCTCGCTCCGTCTCAGGAAGCATAGATATCATTTACTCGCTGCGGCTGTAAGAGTTCTTTCACCTATTCCTTTAGAGTTCTATAACAATATGAAATGCCACTTTCTTTAGATTCTTTTCTCTCTTAGGCAAGGGGGATCCTGAACTCAACATCTTATTCTTATTTGAAGCTCTGTTAGGATAGCTCACTTATACTCTCGTTTGAGTTACAGGATTGGCTAGACTTACCGACAAGAAAAAAGGCAAAGGGAAGGGTCGGGTCTCTCTCTTGACTGGACTGATTGACCACAGGGAATAACCAGAAGGCTAGTTCTTTTTTTAGTTACTGGACAGGAAGGATTGACCTACTACCTTACCGGACTACAAAAAAAGAAAGAAATTTGAGTTCGTTTTACTTTATTGGCTAGACTGACTGATCGACTGAAGGAAGGGAAGGCTACCTATAGAAGAGTGAGTAAAAGAGCGAGCTAATTCGATTATCCATTCCGAACTGACTCTTTATCCCATCGAGTTGTAAGGATATTACTTTCCAGTCATGGAAGGGCAAGCTGATTCAAATTCAGCAAATCCAGATCCTCGTGGAGAAGGCTTCAGAGCTGATTCGGATTAAACAAATATCCCGGCGTATGAGTATGACTCTCCCGATTACGTTATAGATTGTGGGTCAACTTCGACAGATTCATGGGTGTGCATCCTACCCCCCATTTTCCATTGATCGAATCATAGGACCCCCTTTTCGACCCATAATCCGAAGGTTCCGCCTCCGTTGAATATGTTACTCCTGATGATCCGCTTCTCCCAATTGGGGTAGCTGGCGCACATCTCTTTCTGGGTAGGATAGGTTTCAACCTTCTATCACTAACCCTAGCAAGAAAAGCTTTTATCCACCGGAATGTGGAGATAGAAGACCCTCCAATGAATAGTAGCTAGAAAGAATAAGATGGATTGGCCTGCTTCTCTTCATTAGGGACTAGTTTATTGAAAGGAATAAATGAGAAGAGTCTCCATTCGACCCAATAGAGCTTGATCCAATAGATCAAGATGATTTCCTTTCTTCACCTCCCCTGGAGTAGGGTGGAGAACAAACAAAACCTGTTCTCTTTGCGTTAATCGGATCAGTTGGATTCCTATCCACGGCTTACCCTGGAGACACAAGAAAGAGCTCGGTTGGACTCCTAGACCCGCTAGAGGCTCCTATTAAACCATTCCTTGGAAGTCACGAATGAAACAAGTCCAAGCTTAGACCCGCTAGATCTGCTGGAACCTGTATCTGGGTTTGACTCTTATGGGGCATGGCACGTTCCACCCCCACGGAATTCTCCAACCCCGATTGATCTACTATACTACTTCTCCAACTAGGCCTGTTGGAACACCTTAGACATGTGAAGGTTCTACCAACCCCTTCGATATTGATCCAAGCCAAGCATTTGGCACAACGCGATATGAGTCCGGTTGGCGAACTTCTTCTCCAGTAATTCGATCACTTCTATCGGTCTATCATGAGCTTACCCGAACTAAAGGTTGGGATCGAGTAACGGATCCAGATGAAAAAGGATATGCAGGTATAGGAGGATAGGCGGGTATAGAAGGCTATGCAGATGGAGAAGAAGATTCTATTATAGGTTCGACTCATCATCCGACTAGGCAATATGTTCTAGAATAGAGTCCCCTTAGATCTGGATCTGGAACCTTACTATCATTTCAGGTTCTATCTCCGGATAGAGGGTTCCTGGGGAAGTTGTACATTACACGGACTACCGCTAGTGTGATCATGTTTCTAATATCTATCTATTTTCAATCATTTTGTTTTCAGTGAGTTCTCATCACTGATAACTACATCTCACAGCACTGAAAACAAATAGGAAGAGAAGAATCTACACATGATGCTTTCCAGACAGGTACCCATTCTACTTCCTTCTTAGCGCATATCATCCCTTGCTTCTTTCCTTTTTTTGAACTAAGCCGAAGCTGTGGTTTTTAGGCCCTGGGCTTTAGGGGTGCCGGAAAATCTCTTTATTAGGAGTGCAGGCGAAAGGCTCAAGGCATAAAAGCAATTCCTTATTATTGATAGCGATAGGACAGGTGAGAACATACCTAACGGAATGGCCTAGCTTTGCTTCTTGCTCTCTAGGTGGCAATCTAGCTTCCATTGCGAAGGAACGCTTGTATAATATCTCGGGAGTGAAGGTTCAGACTTAAGGCTAAGGCAGCGAGTGAGCCGAGGAGGGTTAGATCTTGTTTAGCTTAGCTGTGAACAAAGAGTTTGATAGAATCAATCCGCAAGCTAGCTCTTGGTTAAGAAAATAAAGAATATGCAGACCCGGGATTTTATTAACCAAAAACGAAAAACTATTCTCTTTCCTCCCCTCTATAGTTCTCCCCTTACATAAAAGGTGAGTAACAAAGCTTCTACCCTTGAGGGACGCCGTGCGATCATACAACTACTCTACCTGGGCCTTAATCTTCGCATACGAAGAAATAAAAACATGTTTTCAAAGACCTCTGGAAATGCCCGTTTTGTCTACTTAACATATGGGAAGAGCTAAGCTATATACCGGCTTGGAGCTTTCTTCACCAGTTCCCATAGCCTCCTCTCTTCCATCTTTTCCTAAAGCAGGGTTGGCTTTGAGTCCTTCTTTCCAAAAAGAAATAGACTTTCTTTATGTTATGGTATGTACCCTTCTTAGCCATTGGTGCGTTAGGGCTGAATGGGTAGTCTAAAAAGACAATTGCCTTCTCCTCAAAGGAAGTCATATGCTCTTTTCTTAAGTGTGGTGTCTTCAATACAACCTTCCCTAAAAGTGGAAGTTGGAGTCATAAGGTCTTACCAGCCAATCCAGTTTCAGCTGTAGTTTCTAAGTCTTATCCTGCCTTCTATGAAAGCAGTTTATTAGTCTCTCCAGCAGTCTCTCAGAAGGCAGCTTTCTCTTTTAAGCCAGTATCCGTCCCTGGGCTGGGTCAGTTTGGAGTCACCAGTGGTTAAGATTAGTGCCCCTCCAGCCCTTGAAGTTCCGGCAAAGGCAATTCTTTTTGAAAGAAGTACTATTGAAGTTCATCCTTTAGGCAAGATAATGGTTAGTGGGAGTTTGCTTAATCCAGTGTAGGTTACCCTTTCCCGGTGGGGTCAGAACCTTGAAGCTGCCTGCTTTTTGCCGAGCTTTCTCCTTCTACTTACCCGGCTTCCTCTCCCGTGGTCAAGTGAACTTCCGCTTCCTACTTTAAGCGATCGAGTTCGAGTGCTAAGAGCATCTAGTTCTTTTCTTTCTGCTTTGGAGCTAGTTCGAGTGGCAGTTCCTGCAAGCTAGTTTGAAAGTACAATCAGGAAGTCAACTGAGAAAACAGTTTCAGTTGGAGTTGGATTTGGATTCCATGTCGCTTCGGGTGAGTTGCCTGCCAAAAAGCCCTATCTAAGTAAAGGCTTAAGCCCTTATAGTGCTTTCGCCTCTCCAGTTGCAGTCCTTCGCCCTGACTCTGAAGAGCCTGTTGTAGTAGCTTTCGATGTCGGTTTGAGATCCGGGTCTGCGCATAGTACCTCTTTCGTTCCATATCGATCCTTGTCAGCCAGAAAGTCTCTTATAGCATCTTATAGCCTTTTATACAAATTAAGACAGACTCACTTGTTGTACTTAAAGAGATTCATACGTACTTAGTTAAAATAGGGTCAAGGGCAAAGGAAATCTCTGAGTCTGTAGACAGTTTACTTTAAAAAGATTTTCCAATTGCAGTTCTAAGGGCATCTCTTTCTCTTCCAGTTCTTTACTTTGCTTTCAGTTCAGTAGGTGAGTTTCCAACTATATAGGGTGCCATTCCTTCTACAATTGCCATTGATCCAGTTTCAATTGTATTTATAGTCCTACTTGCGGACAGTTCAAGTTCCTTTTCAGGAAATGGGATAAAGCTTACATCTAGTATCTTTTATGTTGAATCGAAAGCTTCACCTCCAACTCAATCTCCAGGGAATGAAACTGGCCCTATTAATACTAGGTCTAGCGGAACTGGCACTGTACTTATTAAACCCCCAAAAAGGTCACCGCAATTGACTCGCAGGCAGAAGTATTCGAATAGCCCAGGAGAAAATATGCTACTTCTCCCCTATAGGGAGAATGCAAAAAGGGGGCTTAGAATTAGACTTATACGGGGTGGAATTGAAACTGTTACTGGGACTCTTTTTTGACTCTTATCCTATCGACACTGACCAGTTACTTAAAGCTACTCCTATCGGCACTATACCAAAAGAGAAAGATGAAGAATGGCTTGAAAGAGACAGGGACTGGAACTCAAACTCGATTGGCTGCCCTGATATTCTGTTAGTGTATTACAGGGAAGAATCAGACAATAACTCCTAGGAAGGAAATAGACTCACTTCTTGCTCAATAACAGGCTTGCCCAAGAGGTACCGATAGAGCCTTTCTTCAAATACGCCCTTTGAAGAGGCTGGGAATCTATGCCGTCACTATGCCTACTCGCTTGCCCGAATAGAAAGAAAAGAGGGAAGCCTGTTTTCACGCAGGAGCAGGATAGTCAAGAGCTGATTCTAGGGAAAGCTAGGATTTGACTTTTCTCTCAGCCATCGAGTTGGAGTAGTTGACTATCTATATGCCGTGGAAGAATACGCATAACCATTAGTTCTTGCCCTTCCAGTGTAAGTGGCAGATAACACTTTATATAGTTCCAAACATTGCCTGTTCCCTTATATGTCGTGGCAGGCGAGCTCCCTTCTGGGGTTTGTGATTTGAGTGGAAGGTTGAGTGCCCCCTTTAGTTTAGAAGTCTCTTTTTCATCTAATAATAGCTCTATCGGTTCTTGGCTTTGATCCAATTCCGAAGCTCGTTTGCTCACTAGCGGATGTTATTTTCAATTGACTTAGTTAGAAAAAAAGTATGTAGATTTAGTACAATTAAGACCTACCGCCTTAAACAAGCGCCAGGAAAATGGAGCTTACCGCGCGTCGTAGGCGAAGCTTTCGATTCAACTTTACTAATAAGGGAGATGTTCCTACTTTTTCAATTGTTGAGCTCGTGTCTTTAGGGCTTATGAGAAAATGAAACGGGTGTGATTAAAGAATCCTAGATGCGGAGCTTGCCGGGTAGTCCCCTCTATGGGGGGTAATTAGGATTAAGACAAGCACTCGGGCAAATCTCTTAGCGGAAGGGGGATGCCCTTTAATTAAGCAAAGAACACACCGAAGCTAGCTTGACTAGTAAGGGAAAAGCCCCTTTACGGAAGGACCTATGTAGAAGCTCATTCCGGACAAAGAAAATCTCTGACACAGATTGAGACTTTTCCGAACATTGATTATTCTCTGAATCACCATTTAGGCTTCTCCGATTGAGGAAACTCCGATAATGACTTTTTTTTATAGTAGCTGCGATCAGGCACACTTCTAACTACTTCTCAATCAACGCCAACACTGTATTATCTACTTGGAAATCCCAATCCCTCTCAAAGACCTCTTTCCTAACAACCATAGCGGGTTATCCTTCATGCCTCATAGCCAATGGCGAACTCAAGCTTAAGCAAGTCCAGTCTACCTCTATTTAGCTCTCTCTTATAGCACCACTTTCCCCTATCAAGACTTTCTCTCCTTTAAGTATGCCCTTTTATCAAGGCCGGAATCCATCATCAGACAGAAAGACCCGATAAAGACAAGTTTTAATGTAAGGCGTTGTCTAAGTCTTATTAAATGAAGCCAAACAAGAGGACAGATCCTTAACAGCTAGCAGCACCGGCGAGAGCAGGATTCATTGCTGGCACACCATCCCTCCATTCATGACATACCATAGCGCAACAAGCACATCCATGAAAAATGGAATCATAATTCCGGAGCATGATAACATGAAAAAGAGAAATTTCTCTTTCTCTGTCGCAAGATCCGCAGTCGCATAATTGGTTGTTCACTCCTACCAAGAACTACTAGAGCTCTCTATGCGAGGAACTTATTGGAATGGAGTGGTCCGGAACCATTGCTCGTAAAGCCAGCAGCTCTTAGCGCACCGGATGTACACCTTCTGCCCTAGTCTGAATCCTAGATATAGAATCGTCTGCTGTTGAGAGATTCAAGTAGATATTTCCGATAGATAGCGGATGCGCCATTGATCCTTCTCATTCTGTATATAAATCAAAGTCAAAGTGCTTTGGAAGCTTGTAGCACTGGACTTGCTTACCTTAGAAGGTAAGAGCTATTAGGTTAGGATTGAGACACTTTTTTTGTGTGCTCGACTTCATAAAAGTCCTTTGGTTGGACCCGTTCTATGATGAACTGCCTTACAATTCCAATCTGATAGCAATCCAGATAACCATACTCTGGAAAAGCCAGCCAAATAAGAACCGGCAAGGGAGAAATGCCTGCAGCCGAGTACATAAGCAACCAGAAACGACGCCACCTACACCTACGAGACCGAGGTGGGCCAAGATGCGAGTAGGGGCGAGATGAAGCTCCGCGGCGTAACCGATAAGCAACCTGCAGATTTGAACTCCAAGGTTAGCGAACGATACAGCAGAGATGCCGTAGGGCAAAGCCCATAAGACACGAAGCGAGATGGGACTGAAGTCCTTAGTCTGTCTTGCTTGCCTTCAACCATAAAGCGCTTAGCGAACTCGCAAGCTCCACGATGAGATATGAGGGACTTCTCATAAGGTCACCTCACATCCATTCAGCCATGATTTCCAGGTACGACTGGGCTACAGCCGAATCAGCGATTACTGTATCATCGCCTAAGATCGTTTTTAGGGCTCGTGAACTATTACCGAAGATTCATCGTAAGTTACTCGAAGAGGGCTGCTCAACTCAAAAATCTCCTAAAGAAGCACGTACGGACCGATCATGGCACTGCACTGATCGGAAGAGTGTCAAAGAGCTTTTGAGGACCTAAAGCGAAAGCGGGCAGTGATTGATGACCCCGTATTGCAGTTGCCATATTACACTAAGCCATTTGAAGTACACACGGATGCGTCAGACTATGCCATGTGTGCTAGTACAATAAGGTAACCCAGTAGCATATGAGAGCCTGAAGCTCAACGAGAGGCGCGGTCCCAGAGAAAGAGATGACAGCCGTGGTGCATTGCCTGAGGACGTGGAGGCACTACTTGCGTTTGGTCTAGATTTGTGGTCAAGACTGGTGGCCACAAGCGACTTTGTTACAACACAGAAGAAGCTTTCTCCAAAACGGGCAGGCAGGATTTCTCCAAAACCTGGTTACTTCGCGGGGGTATGAAAGGTACTGATTTCTTAGTTCTGCCCGAGGGTCTGACTGTCCCTCGTGCGGGTAAAGGAACCATCATCTATAAGCCATATAATATAATAGGCGCACCTGAGCGCAAAACAAGAGCACTACACGCTCCCTACGCGCCCCCATAGAGCGAAAAGAAAGTGATAAGTAAGCCGACCTTGATAGAAGGACTCGGTGAACGTCTTTCAATGCTTTAACAAGGAATCCTTGATGCTTCTCAAATGTCTTGAAGAATGCTCTCCTTGATGTGAGGTAAATGTGAGGGAAAGAAAGAAGTGAAGGGCTAAGTCAGTTCACAGTTAAACTCCGAGAGGGGAGTCTTAATTCCACTCCGATCCTAGTTAGCCGAGTAGCTTGAAAGCAATCTACCTTTAGCTAATAGCTAGATTAGTTCTCCCCAATACGGATTAGTTGGTCGAGCACCTTGTCCCCCCTATTCCTTAAAGTTCTCCGACGACTTAGCTTATCCTGGCAACTTAACGTGTTCCCCCCTTCCCTGGGGTATCCCCTCCCATCTTACTAAGGCTTCGTTTGTAGAGTAATCTTCCCTCCCATACTTGAGTAAGTACCTCATAAACCTTTAAGTAGAGTGAGTTCCCTTGGGAAAGCTACCTTCTGTTGGGGATCCTTCCTCTGTTGAGCTAGGAACCTACCCACTTTGTAAAGCTTCTCCAGATTCTGTTATTAAACCCGCTCAAAACTACAA